>JAHZNB010005285.1:0-11220 GCA_027744295.1 Callyntrura guangdongensis
CGCTATGCAAAATTTGAGCTAATTTGGATAGTTTAAATTTTGAACCCCCAAATGACCCCCTGAGAATCGACCAAATGTGCTGAAATTATATCCCATAGATGTCACTACCCTAAGGTACATGTGTGCCAAATTTTATAGCCAAATCAGCTGAAAGCGTCGGACCTGTAAATTTATGACGGACGGATAGACAGACAAACATTCACGGTAAAGCATTACTAGCTGAAATCCTTTTCAGCTACGCAATAAACGCTGCATACATAAATATGTGACATGCGAATGCGATATAGTACATAGTACATACAAACTATTATGTATCCTTTATTAGACGCACGACACGACTCATTAACGTCGTCGAAGTCTTCCCCGTCACCACTCCAGTGCAGGGCAATGCTACAAGAACGAATGAATAAAGCATTTGTAATTTGCACGGTTGAGGTTGAATTGAGGTGACTATTTCTGAGTGGTGTGGTAATGTTGAGGTTTATGTTATTAAATATAACCTGCTGTGCATAAGTAATTATAAGATAACGTAGCTGAAAGAGCACAAGTACAAGATGATTGCTTATGTTCATGTTCCGTTCCTCCCGAACCTCTTCCTGCCACAATACAAGTTTGCAGAATGTGTGGAAAGTTTTACATTTACATTACAGGTTCGACAGGACGAAGCCAGAATAGCTCTGAAATGTATAATATAAACACTGTTGCAGAACTACCAGAAGCAATTACTATTAACAAGTTGTTAGTAACAACCTAACAACACCGAGAAAATGCTTTCGACATTTTAGTGCAATTCGTTAAAACACTTTCGATTGAGCTATCAGCAAAGCATCACAGAATAAACTTATATTCTGATGACAAAATAGAATTAAAATAATCAAATTAAGAAATCCCATCTTAAATATTTGGTGTGTTAAAACAGCCATCGATCGATCGATCATTTCTAAATACTGCCGACTGCCAGTAAATTTTGATATTTTTGGGACCGGGTCAAAGATAAAAACTAATTCTATGGAAATATAGTTTCATAAAACTTGTATTTTATGCGTTTTTCGAATTTTATAAACCACTTTATAATTGATATTATCTGTGGAACTGCTGAACACTGAAAAGCTGTTAAGGTGAAGTTGGGGTCACCATCAGGATGTACATTTACTCCCAGAATACCCTCTCAAAATTGACGAATTGAATTTCTTTGGTGAAAGTGAAATCGCACGAGCAACCATGACTATGACCACTAGATTGCGCACAGACGGACAGATAGACATGACAAACCAACACGGCTCAGTCCTACATTGAATTCTTTCAGCTACGTAATGAGAAATGATGATACTACGGCGATGATACTTACAAACAAACTTGACTACCTCGCGTTGTGTGATCTCCACTCTACTGCACATTTTGTGTACATTCAAGTAAACAACATGTGCAGTTAAAAAGTTTGTACAGTTTGCAGTGTATAGTGTACACAAACATGACACCGAAAGATACTATCCATCCCTCACTTAATTCAAACACAAAAGAACGTACTTTTTTGTTTTTTACTGTCTGAATCATTAAATCTCCCAGGAAAGCAATTCAGCCTCAGCAGCTCTCAGTTGTAGTTTTAAATGTTACAACATATATTATAAATGTATATATTATTTGCATACTTACTATAGGCATTTGTTGTATTATGTCATATGTGAACTAGAATTTTCTTAATTTCTAAAACCAATTGCATTCTTGTTGACAATCTATTGTAGATATTCATATTATTTTCCATCTATGTAAGTTTTCCTGTGGGTGGGTGGCGCCTCCTGTATTTTCCCACGGGTAGATAAATGTTGGAATTTATTGGAATTTTTCTGACCCACAAAAATGCATCAAATATGCATCGTTTTTAAATATAAGAACCGTGCCTCGCTAACCCATTAGTTTGAATTTCCAATATTGAATATGAATCATGAAACATGAACAAAGTGCAGTCTATGTACGCAGCAACGAGAAAATTCTCAATGCACGTTGTTTTATCGTTCTTTTAAAAAAATGTACTAGGAAAATCAGACTCAGACTTTAGCATTTCCATAAATCACTTTCCCTTAGAAACCACTGCTAGAGAAAACCGAATTCCGAAGAAATCACTCCCCATGACAAACGACATTCCCGGGGTATTATGGTTGCTTAGGTCACCCCTACTTAGGTCGTGTCGTCTAGCATACCCGTATACATGCAAGCCCGGCAAGAAGAAGAAGAAGGGTCCCCTACTTGTAGCCTTCCAAAACGCAAACTACCTGTTTCCAAGTGGAAATTGGGCAGGCTACAAGCTTTGCAATCCGTAGCAACGTTTTTAGTATGTGGTATTTTTTATTTCATCAACAAAAATATTTGTTTTTTGTCACGTCAGTTTAATTTGCCGGGAATCTTCTTGCCCGGCTTCTATACACGACCCAAGTAACCCATAATAAACGTATAAAAAAAATACTACATTATACATTATACTATATACTATATATTATACTACCTACATTATAAATACTACACACAAATACACTTATTCTCTGCTTATGAAATATAGAATTTTAACGCTATTTCAGATAGTAAAAGTTTGTTATTTCTAACTGGAACAGTTATGGAAACTTTGTCTTCATCACCATTGTCTCATGATACCCCATTCCGTCTCCAATCCAATTCCAACCAATGTCTTGCATAAAGAAAGAATCACCATTATTGTCAACACTTTATGTGTGAATAATTAATTGCAATCGTAGGCTCTTGTATGTTACAACATGTTCTGTCGGGTATAAAGCTGTTCCGTGTGAGCGCATTTTAGTTTCCACACAACCGGATGTGCAAACGTGAATCGGAGACTTTGAGATACAAACTGACACCAATATTACTATTGTTATGATATGATTTATGATTTGATTTTTTAGCTCAAATAATTTTTTAGAATTTGGCCCAATAGCACTATTTATTTAGAGTCTAAATTGTAGTTGCGTTGCAGCTCGTCGTACCATCAGTGTGTGCTAGTTACTCCCCATGGTTCATCTGAAAAGCCAACGTTGTTACGTTCATTTTTACCAGCTTTGCAAGTTCTGTGGTAAAACTAAAACTCTGCTTAAGCAATAAATAAAAGTATTGTCGACGGAACTGTAATCACAATTATGTTAGTATTTATAACTTTATAACGCTTGTGAAAATAATACAAATGTTGTCAATTTCACTATTTCAAGTATATGGGATATAAGAGATGAGTATTGTTGGTAGTTGGTAGAATGTAGGAATGCACACATGTCCAATATAGCCTATAAACTATACGACGCGACGCTATACATACATGTAATGCATGAATGCTGTAACAAACTAGATGAAAAATGGAATATTTTTTGGAATAACAGTTATTGTCCGTGTAACTTTTTTCAGTATTTATATTTTCATGTTTTTCCTTAAATACCTCACACATGTCAGCTTTACAGTGTTTCCTTTGTGACGTGGGCAATTTGCAAATGCATTGCAATGCAATTGTTCCTTGCTTTGCTTTGTATTCATTGATATTATTGTTCATGAAGATTTATATTTGCGAAAATTCGCAAATATATATATCTGCTTTCGTATGCCTAACAAGTACAAACATGTTGATGCGTTCTGTGGGTGAGTGCAAGTATTTGGTTGCGATAATGAGCGCATGGGTATGTAAAGAAACGGTCGTAAACAATTGATGTTTTACAGTATTTAACATTTTTTGTCGAGGATAAAGGGATGGATGGCTTGAGTCTTGGTTGGTGGCTAGCACAAACAATGCATACCTATGAATCAAGAATTTCAGTACACCAAACATGATTTTGATTGCTGATTTACCATTTTCCTAACCACCAGCGCAGCGTAGCGATGAACGATTCTTTGAACATGAAGCGAGCGAGCAAGCTGTCTATATATTTATGCGTGCAAATTTGTAACATCGACGATGACGATGAGTGGTGAGAATGAACGAGTTCAACTTATTCGCAGGTTTGGCATGGTTGACGGCACGGCGACACGGCAATTTTGCACCATGCTCTATTAAACAGCAGAAAACAATGTTTTTGTAATAAGACGTTAATTTGGGGTTACCTGGTCTGATCCCTCTTTCAGTTCATATATAAGGTTCTAACTCTAACCAAGTACTGTTTCTGCTATTGAAAGTTGTACAGCAAGAACAACTGCATTTGGAGGAATAAAGAATGTAGTTGAACGCACGGCATATTGTTGCTAAACTCGAGAAACTGAATGACGCGGTACACTCTCAATTAAGTGAAAATAATTTCTTCTTCCTGCGCGCTGCGCCCCCAGCATTTTGATCCAGCAATAAAGCATCAATTCGAATGTACTTTTGAATTAGCGCCGTCACACATTACACAAATATAAATTGAAAAGGCTTTCCTTTAGCTTTATCCGTCAACCAATAAATAAACTGACGTAGCTCAACATCATGCAAGCGCCGCCGGTAGCGCAACATGTAATATGGCCCTCCATCTAGGTGTCAATTTTATTCCAAGCTGGCCATATACGCTTAAAATACACAGGTGCGTGCGGGCGGACAGGAAACGGAATGAAAAAGTTCAAACTCCAAATAAAAGATCACACATAAATGGGGCTTGCAGAAACCTTAGGTTTACAGAATTTGCCCGTGTCATAGTCACTCTACTTTGACTAGAAATTCTGTGATATATAAAAAACATACGAAAAACTACTTTGTTACAAAATGATAGCATGACTGCGACGCAAAAAAGAAAAAATTAAATGTATGGGACTCTTGATTATTGTGTCTAATCTTATAAATAGACGAGTTTTTAATTTATCGCTCCAAGCTTATTATGTCATTGTTTTAATAAAATATTTTTGCCGGAACGAAATTATTTTCTACTTTAATCGTCGAACAAATGGATAGTTTGTATAATCTAAAATAGAGAGAAAATCAGTCAAGAGACGAATAATTGCATTGTACTGTTTACTGAAAATATTTTCGTTGTCGTCCATCAGTCAGAATATTTCTGTTTAAGTAACTACTTATTAAAGCTTTCTAGTATTTGACGTGATATTGTGTACGTGTATAAGGTTTTTGACGGTGTTTATTGGTGATTAAATTGTAAAATTACTATATGACTTTAACTACAAAAATTGTTCTGATGCAGACGCTGATAATTCCAAGAGCCTCCACGCTGCCGCCGGATTCAGTTCTGTTCTTTCCCTACATAGTACCCAGGCGTGGTTAACACGAAGAATTTTTTCAGGGTCACCTTCCACGACTTTTCCTTTCGCGTCTCGAACACATGAGATCTAAAGATAACAAAAATATTTACATGAAAATTTGAAGAAAAAAAATTCATTCAATCGCAGTTCGTAAAAGTTTTAGTAGTAATAACCTGTTGAGTGATGAACGTAATAACTAGTACTGGCCCTTGTTCCAGTACTCTTCCCATAGCTAAGTCAACCTGTGAAATATCTAATATTTTTGACTCGATTTTCACTCCCCTTTCTTTGGCAGTTTTAAAAGGTTGTGACATCACAGAAAATGCCGCTTCGTATGTCCAATCAGCAAGAATCTGTGAAAAGTCACCATCTTACATATTATTTGTGGAAAGATGGTAGATGTTTAAAACAAATTAAAAATACTCTCACATTTAGCTCCCCCCGACACATGGCTTCTAGAATATTCGGAATTATATCCTTCTCACATTCCAATAGAAATCTATCTTTATTAAAGGTAGGGTCTATTTGCATTATTTCGGTTAATACGTCGGACAGTTCTGTACGCTGAAATAGTCCTCCCATCAACTCTGATACCTATAATGAGAATGTCGCTCAATTATAAAGGTCGTCTCCACACTAAATCAACGATATATGTAGTTGACGCCGAAGCTTTTATTCATACCTTATTAGTGAGAAGCCGCGACGCTTTAATAACTGAATTTTCACTTTCTTCATACTTAATTTTCCAATCCATCATTTTGTTAACATAGGGGTTACTTTCTTTAAATTTTTCCCAACTTTGGTAAAATTTAGAATCTTTATGTAGTTCCATTCCTGTTGCTTCCATGTTGGGTTGAATATTTGCAGCGGCCGCTTCAGTATCTTTTCTCATTCTCAACTTAGCTGGAGCTCTGTATATCTTATCACCAATCTGAGTTTCTGCTATCTCGTCGCGTACCACTGCTGCTGCCCCAGACATTGCACGAAATGGTGGCGTGCTTGCAACTTTCGCACTGGCGTCTGCCACCGAGCTTGCAACTGATTGAGCTTGCTTCCCTAATTGACCTCCAACTTCACTAACTTTTTTGGCTATGTCAGTTTCTCCTAGATGTTTTACCGCTTCCGACAATTTGTCTTTCGCTATGTCCAGGCTGTTTCCCACCGGACGAGTATAAGCGATGTTGTTGCTACAAAAGATGCACAAATAATAATTTTAACACTTAACCAAACTGACAGATAACTTAGATAACTATATACATACATTATTATGTTCGATTCTATTCAAATTCGATTAATTGAATTACATACCCGATGAACCACAACGGCAGTGCCGATTAGCCTTCTGGTAAACATCTTGACTACTTAACACTTTTCCTGGTTTTAGTTTTAAGACACGGTGATCAGATTAATCTTTTACGGTAAAAAAACTACTTTATTACGTCAGGTTACAAGGAGTCAAGTACGATGTATATTTGCTTTTCAGGCAAGTCAGGGGTTTTAGAACACAAGTCACAGGTCCCACGAGCGCGTCACTTCTTCGTTACTTCTACTGGTGACTGGAATTATAAACTGCCTTTATAGAAGACTCGTCTCCATTTCGTCTCTCCCGTTAAACTTCTTACTCTAAAACAAATAATATTAGACAAAAAGTTTACATACATTCCTAGTTATTCCTGCCAATTGGCTGTTATGTTTATGTTAGCTACGTATAATGGTTAGCTCCAAGTTACACCCATTTTCAATGCATTTTCATACAAATTGGAATAATTTCAAGATTACCTTTATAGTACGTTTAAACAAAAGTGTCCCAAAAAATTACTCCACACACACACAGCTGATCAAAATTTAGATTTGATAACATTATTGATCTTGATCAGCGTAAAAAATTCAACGAACGCAAAATATTGTTCATATAATCTAACCTACGGGGAATTGTTATTTAACATTTCACAGGGAATATATAGCACATTGAATTTTAAACAAACAAAGTTTTAAGTTAGGTTACAAAATATTTTTCGAGAGACTGAACTGTTTAGGGCAGTATGTATACTCATAATACATACGTATTCTGAATTTATATTGTTTCTTATTTTATATTGTTGGAAGACCATACACATTACAGATTAACACGTAAATAAAAGCCTCACTACCGCTAGCTAATACTTCTTCTGTGAGCGTTATTGTTACACATTATGCAAGAAACGAGGACAAACTTGACAACCTCCCTTTCATCTTCTCGAGTTTCCTTTTCTTTTCCCATGTAAATATGTATGTTACTACCCTAATCACAAATTATAAACACTCACCGTTAATCATTCCGCCCATAAATGTATTGGACACTGAAAATTTAGGGAAAACAAAAAAATATTAGCAATGAACTTGAACTGGAATTGGAATACTCATGAATTTTGGAAACAATCAGATCAGTTCTTATAACCTCTCCAATATACGCGTACTTCTCTGGGTGCATGCATACACGTGTAGTGTGAAACAAAATATCGGATGATCCCCAAACTCCAAACTTCATAAGTTGCTGCATATTGCATACAGTCATGTGTGTGAAAGTACAGGTTAGTAAGTAGTAGTAGTTTTAGTAGGTGTATTTCACATGTACCTCAATTATACGCTCTTTTTCTGGGGTGAAGAGAGAAAACTAATTCCATAAATGTTCCTGTAGGTATATTATTGCTTCTCCTCAATAAAGTGAAAAGTAAGTCAAGCAATGCGCAATGTCAAGCATGTTTTTCGTCATCTCTGATTCTGGAAAGCGCTATGTAGGTATATTATTGCTTCTCCCCAATAAAGTGAAAAGTAAGTCATGCAATGCGCAATGTCAAGCATGTTTTTCGTCATCTCTGATTCTGGAAAGCGCTATATTGTTTATGCCGACTTGCTGCTGCGTCGTCGTTCGTTCATGGTTTTGGTGTTTGGATGGCGATGAAAAAAATAGGCAGTATTGATCCAAAAAAATTGGCTTTAATAATCTATTGTACTTATAGTTAGTGATTTTCATTTACCATGCTATATAGGTATATATTATGGATGTTAGGTTATGCGCATTTATTTTTTTGCACATCTCTTTGTTAACCAATAAGACTACAATTGATTTAACAACGTCTACAATGATGAAAATGATTGATTCCAGAAAAGACCACGGACGACATTAGGTTGTATGTTGTATGTAATCCCTGCCGAAATGCTATTGATCTGCCTGCATGTCTATGAAAAAAGTTTTTGTATGAGTTCCGTGCGTGACAAAAGACATGAACGCGACGTTGCGCCGCCATGAAGCAATTCACCTAAAAAAACGAAGTGTTGTGTATATACACAATAACTCGTCCTTAGACTAATTTTTCTAATAGTTAATCAGCGCAGCGTCATCGTGAATGGGGTGGATAATAATAAGGTTCGTACTTTTCTTTCTAATAACAGATTTCACAGGTTATTGTTCATCCTATAGGAATATGCCTAACAAGGAATGAAGGAATGTATGCCGTTGTGAATAATATAGTAGCCTCCCCTGGCTCTTTGGTTAGCCTTATATGATGAATAATGCTAGGCAAGCACACACTCTAGCATCATCCAATCCATCACTTTACCACTCTACAATGTACAAAATAAATGTATGTGCCAGCTCGTTACTTATAACTTATGAAATTGCGATAGCAGGAAAAAAATGCAATGCATGGCTAATGTTCATTTAAATGAAGTGAAGGTTATTCTGATGCTGGTGCGGTGTTGATTGCTGACTTTTGTACGAGCAATATATCGTGTATTGATGGCAAGAGAATAAGTGGTGAGTGAAAAAACGTGTTTATGATGATGCACATATACATTAAATGTAATAATACCTACATTTTCTTTATTGCGTTTTACTAGAAGCGGACTATGAACAGATAGGCTGAACTAAAAAAATAAGATTTGACCACAGTTGTACTACAAAGAAGGCGTTTTGGAATAGATTTGTATTATACATACATGTCGGAATGTAACATGCATCCATATATGTATGTACGTATGTATGTTGTATTGTATCGCATATTTAAGGGAATAGATAGCGAAAATTGAGTTTAGTAGAGAGACGTTGATCGTGATAAAAAATCATCCTGGCATGGCAGGCGCAGCACGGTTCATGCAAAAACATGTGATGAGATGCTCACTTTTCTCACACTCACACACACACATAATCAGTCTTGACTTGACTGACTAAATTGCAAGGCAAAATGCAACCAAGTTTTTACATAAAAAGCTATCATGAGAACATTGAGAACGATGGTGATCTCTGAAAGATAGAGAAAATGTGGTGATTTTTGCCATTTACTTCGCATTCGTCCGTTTATTATCTAAAAAAATGTGTAGTTTGTTGTATGCCATGCCGTGCAGTTTTGTTTGTTCACTAGTAATGGTTACTTTGTTATACTAAATGTACTTCCATTTTGCCCGTCTGCTAAAGAATATTAAAAGTCATAGATAGGTAGTGAGTGTGAGAGAGAGATACATAAAATGGAGAGAAGAGTTTCATTGTTTAAGTGTTTCACGTTACCACCACCACCATCGTCAGTACTACTGCGGAGATGACTTAAATGACTTCATTGTGCATTCCCCACTTTTTCATTGAGTATTCAATGAACAACAACAAATACATATATTATTTATCGAGGAGTGCATCCCATGCCTGCTAAACACATACACACAACACACTTTTATCTTTATACTACAGTGTATTATAATGGGATTGTGAAGGAAAAACAAGATTTCAATTTAAATCGCTTAGTTTACAACTGTACCACTACTGCTTCTACAAAAGCGTGTAAATGTAGTAGTACATAACGTTTGTTTCTTGAATATACTCGTATACACAATAAGAAAAGAAGTCGTCCCAAGTTTTCATGTTATTATCTTTTTCAATTTTACTCGCCACACAAATACAACCTTCCTTTTTCTCTCTCTCACTTCGAAATCTTTCATCATCATCATCCTCGTCATCAGAGATATCGTACAACATTCAACATTATTTATGCTACCATCACTCACTCATCTTATGACACAAGTGGTACACACGCAGAGAGCGTATGTGTATATCATAAACACTTTAATGAGACATCATGTAAAAAAACTAATCTGTAATTTTAAAAGTCCGACGGGGCTCACGTTTAAATATGGTATAATTTCAGCAGCTAGACAGCCACGAAAAACACACACGCAGATTTAGACGGAGATACTACAATTTTTATATGGTTGTGAACAGAAGTAATTTTTGATTTTTTACACATCTGTAAATGGTTAGAAAATGCAGATATCGTGAAGATATCCATTTATAGGTAAAATGCCTACGTAGTGTGTCTATTCGCATTAGTGATACGCAGTGCAACATAAGTATATCATTTTTAATGTAAGGTACACCTCCAAGCGAACAGATTTGGCAGATGGGCTAAATTTGTGAAATGAGCAAAATGTACCCCTGTGATAACAACAATTTGTCCACTTCAACTACGCTAATAACAAGAAAACATATAATTTATGCCGAATAGTAATCGCATCATAATATAGAGAAAGACAGAGAGAGAGAAAAGTTCCACCTACAATAGTACGCGTACGTATTGATTACTCCTACCGATTTTTTTACGTTGATAGTATCAGAATAGTTTGTTCGGAAAGTGTAGTGCACCTGGCAAATGATTACAAGAGGTGAGTGGAAAATATTTGTGTAAATTTTGTGTAAATGTTGAGAAATAAAACATTAAATTTTTGAAATTGAAAAATGAAAGCAAAAAGTGATTGGTTTGTTAATAAAAATGTGTTTTGTGTGTACCTGTAGGTTTACCAAGACGAAAGTGATAAATTAATGGGCCATAATAGCTCTAATAATGGCCGAGGAATTGGCTGAAGAGCAATTGAAGGACTTTTGTAGACGACATGGACTCGCAAAGGATGGGTATCTGGACGAAACCGAACTTACGACAGTGTGTCAATGCATCGGTCTTCAGGTTTCCAGCGAGGTAAGGCGGAAAT
>JAHZNB010005286.1:0-10568 GCA_027744295.1 Callyntrura guangdongensis
GAATTTAATGTTCCCTTTCATCGCTGGCATGTCTGATTTTTAATTGTAAATTATGATTGTTTCCATCTGTCTTGAAAATTGGGAATTACACATTATGTCGCTTGTAAAGTGCAGTACTTGCTCGGAGCTTAAAGTAAAGTTGCTAAATTGCTCTATATCAGTCGCTATTATTATGGGTTCGTTGTCTTTTTGATGGGCATATACGCCTAAATGGCTATCATTTCACTAAAGTAAGTTCTATTTATTACATGATGAAGTTTTTTTTGTGTCATTGCAGATCTGTTTGATTATTGGCTAACGCCTACTATACAGAGATGAGTAGGGAATCGTGAATCACACAATTTATACATTAGCTGCAATTTTCACTAAATAGGCTTTAGGTCCTCTCTCTGTTTCGCATTGTTTCAATTTGCTCGAAATTGAACATGATTCCTAGTAGCCAGTAGTGACCATCGTCATTTTGTTAATGGTACGTAATCGTCTTTGTCTCTTGATATCTGGTGCTCTCTCTCTTTCTCTCTCTCTCCTCAAGTTAAAAACATGACAAGCCTATCCGGGTAAATGATAAATTTTATGGAGGAGGTTACCCCTGCACAAAATTAATATTTTTCTCCCTCTCCCTCAAATTAAAATTAGAACAACAAAATAACTTATAATAATGCTAATGCTTGTTGATTGATAATTTAATTTTTACTCCAATTTCATCACAAATATTAATCAGCAAATTGAAAGCAAACATAGTAAACGGTATAAAAAATGTTGTTTTGACTTGTGACCTCGAAATTCCAATTCAACAGCAAACAGCGAAAAAAAGTAGTTAATTTGTAGGTAGTTTTGGGGATTTATAATTAATTTTGCGATGTGAACACAAAACATCACCACGTTAAACGCGTGTGTGGGCGAACTGCTAAATTGCTTAGGTAATTTGTAGGTAGTTTTGGGGATTTATAATTAATTTTGCGATGTGAACACAAAACATCACCACGTTAAACGCGTGTGTGGGCGAACTGCTAAATTGCTTGTAGTACAAGTGTACATATAAAGCAAGACAATAATTTAATAAGTTTTTAATCAGTTGAACAACAGTTTTGTACTTTGTACTACTGGTAAGGTTGAAAAATACTAGAAAGTGATTTCTGGGAAATAAATTATCGATTGTAATAGGGTGGAATGAGGAGAAGTAACATTTATGATTATTATTAAACTTACGTAATTATGATTGACAAAGCAGAAAACGAGAGAGAGAGATCGTTAATATATATGTAACAAGAAGGAGAGAGGAGCATCATCAACATCATCACAACCGCATTTTGATATCATCATTGGAATCATGTTGACACGTGACAAGTGAAATATTACAAAACAATATTTTTTTTTGAAAAAAATGTAACACCAGTAAAAACACAGAAGATGCATACACACTTTTGCTTCTTGTTTGCTTGCAGTTGATACAAATAGTTCTGGATACCTACATAAATACATGCACAATCAAACTACCATTTTTAGTGGTAGTACCATGATGAATGGTTTAATTTGATCATTTATTCTTTACGTTTGGTAATGTCTTTCTGATTATGGCTTATTCACATTTTATTCAAGCTCGCGGTTGTGCATAATATGCCCTATTGACTACGAACACACACACGGTTGTTGTTGTTTTGCTTCTTTGCTCTGAGAGTGGTGAATGCGGTCACTTTTTTAGCAGTGAAGCAGAAAAAGAATTAAATTTAAACTCTCTCTCGCACACACACACACAGTGCCTGTCTGTCTCTCTTGCGAAAAAAATGAATCGATTGTCGATAAACAGAGAAACAGATCACACATCAAATACACACACTCACACACAAGCCACCTCCAACACAAACCAAAAATGGCAGACTAATCATATTATAATGGGTTATATGTATGCAAAAATATCTATATGCTTTAAAAAAGGCTTAAATGTAATGAATCTTGTTTTTTAACTTCCTTATTTAGATAACAAGTTGGAGTGTTGTGACAAGAAAGATATTATTTTTCAGTGAAAAAGAGAGATGCGCCAAAGCTGAATTACACCAAAACGACAGCACACAGCTATTTCATTGCTATCAGCATAGCATACCTACGTAGAGAGAACCAGGAGACAAAAATGCGTGTATTGAATCGAGTACGTATAATAATAATTACAATTTCACGTTTTATTGTTGTTGAGGATTGCGACAAAAAAACAGGGACTTTTTTAGGCATTTTGGTGACGGATCTTCTATCCTCTACTACCGTATAAACGCCGTGATGTATGGATGGAGTATTTTTTTTACATAAATGCCTACCCTAAAAACTTATTTCATTAAAGGGGAATCAAATGCTGAATACATAAAAATCAAATACTGGCTTTTGGAAATTTTTATTTCAAGCTGAGAGGATACAATGTGTGGCTGTTGCTATACTGTAGTAAATACAGTAAATATTTCAAATAATCTAGTGCCACTTCATGCGATAACCTCACAAAAATATTCTAGTTGGAGTATATCTATCTGTAGTGCAGAATGCAGTAGATTATATTCCTTCTTAGATACACACACCACATCACACGTTGGATTTCGTTTGGTCAATTTCTAGCTAGATTTTCCAGTTCCCGTCCGGTTTACCCAGTTGGTGGGAAGACCACTTGTTTTATCAGGATTAATTCGTCTTGCTCTCTCACTATCTGTACATTTCTACTTACACAGTTAACTATACGGGTGATTTACTTAATAAGTATACGTAGGTACGTAACCTGTTAAACCAAGAACGTTCTCTTCTATGTTTTCATTATGCATCTCTGAATTTTTATACAGTAGTCGTAGCAAAAGGTGCCATTTTTCCACTCTTCGCAAATAGTCTGCAGCACTTAACATTGTTTTCTTATCAGCAGTAAAAATGCATTGTCTGCTATGTTAACAAGCTTAGTCGACAACAGATAAACTAATTGGTGAAGAGTCGTGTAAGTGACAGTTTAAGTAGTTTTTTTTTAAAAAAAATAACACCTTGTGATTCTCCTTTTGACATACACCATACACCCAAGCCACAACATGCTTCATGCGAGGCTACACTTCACTGCTTTTTAACTTAACCCTTCTACTTGGGCTTGTTTATTGCATAAATGCAGGTTTTTTTCTCAAGTAATTTTCCTCTCACTCCGTGGTCACACGGTCACAACGCGACACGCTATACTACATCCCAACGTTGTGTCTGTTCTGTTTATTGTACACAGTGCACACGCTCAACTCACCAGCATATCAATGGCCCAAAAATGGCTTTTTAAACATCTCAGGATATTTAAAATAAAACTGCAATTAACGGAGCAATTAAGACTGAAATTTTGAACACACATAAAAATGGATCATGAATGAAACTAGTACATTTAATCAGCAGCGTGTAATATCGTACGTGTCAGTTGTCAAAAATGCGTGAATTCAATATCAAACTAAACATAGTCAACAACAACACCACCATCACCACCAACGTCATTCGAATGTCGATCCCTGGTCCAGTCTGCAATTAATTATCAACACAGCCCCGTATCATTATTACTATCGTCGTTCCCCACATACCAATCAACTACGATAACATAACTAGTTATAATACTACTAGTACTAGTACTCAATAATATGGTCAGGCAATAATTTTTTTGGGTTGTAATGAATAGTAATGATCAAGACTCGCGTCATCCTCTCAAAATTGCATTAATCAATCATAATAAATGTTTAACCATTTTCCTTCAATAAAAATAGTAAAAACGTGTAATAGCAAAAATGAGAGTCAAAAGATACTGCGTGATTTATCTGCATATTTTTCTAATTTGTCCATTTTTGACTTTTAAATGTTTACTTGAGATATATCGACTGTTTAAAGAGTAACTGCTCAAAATATCGACTCTATTGGGATTTCACATTTTTATTTTTATATTCTTTTCCAAAGTCTGTTTGTGTGTAGGCTAGACAAAGTGGCGGAATAATAGCACAGCACGGATGCTACAACCAACTTAGCATTTTTTTAAAAAACTTTTATTTCACCTTTTTAGCTACTGTCTTGAGAAATGTTTGTCTCTTCCAAAGCTGGAAAGTTTCACAACACCTCTAGTATCATTATTTTTCATGCTATATATTATATTTGTATGTCTTCATCTTAAGAATGTGGCCGTTACTACTTGGGAGCGAGCTTACTGGATGGAAAATGCAATTTATGAACGTACACACTTGTTTTGCCAAAGCACACATTACACACAAGTAAAAATCAACTTGCGTCTTGCTTGCTTTCATAAAATTTCTTGTTCCAATGTAGTAACTCTCCATACCTAACTACTCATATGGACGTACACACACACGCTGCGGCGCTGTTAGGTACGCCAACCTTTTTGTTCAGCTGCAACGCCGCAAATGCCAGTAAAATCACGATGATTTCATCATAAATTTCCATGTCACGCTGAAGAAGTTAAGGTGAGTTAGAATGACCTTTTATTATTGGATGGGTACTGGGTTCACTAGTTCATCTTGAAAAGAATTTATATTTATAGGGCTTGTTTGCAACAATTTTAGGATTATCTCTACCATAACATTATGTCTCGCTCTGGTGACCCTCTGGTGAGTGAAATGATCTCGATCTGGAAAAGAATCTGTATAGTGTAGGTAAAGCGTTTTCATTTCAAGCACCGTGTTACCTGTGTGTAATGATTTAATTACAAGTTGTACAGCAGTGTGGTTTTGAATTTAACGAGATCTGATTTGTGTTGCTGTAGGCGGGGAAGGTTATTCTAGATAAAACGAAACTTTTCAAATTTCTGTTGATGTTGTATTGTGTATCACGTGGTCATGTCTGACTCTGAACCAACAAGTGCGTCAAACTGGCAACATTTTACCGCAGAGTGTTTGGAATATTTCACCTTCCAGTACGCGCATGCAAGTATGCATAAAAGCAAATAAATGCTGCCACAAAAGTAAGTAGGTATATCCTTATCTGCTGCTGCTGCTGCTGCTGTTGCCCTGCTGGAGATTGGAGCAGCAAACAAAGTAGATAACTGGTTATCTTTAATTTTTTTATACAATTATGCATATATTTTTATGCTTCTCATCGTCACAGCAGAAAATAGGTGTGCATGTTTGGCCTGTGTTACATGTCTGGGGTGTGTGTTTGTTCATTTGTTGTATCTTATTACCACATTACGTACTTCAGTACTACATGATTCTATTACACGGAAACAAAAGACAGTTTAGGAACAAGGTCATCGTGCTTGTGAAATGTTTTGATGACAAAAATAGATGCTGTGTGGTGATGATGACGCGCTGGTATTTGAACCAGAAAGACCAGAAAAATATTTAACAGCATTTGAACATGTTCTAGAAAGCAAGAGAATAATAATAAGAAGTAATAATAATACGCCAGTGACACCCAAAGATGGGAGCAAGACGGTGATGATGACTGAGGAAGATAATAATAAGAAATAATGCACTTTTTCTTTCATTGCATCATCATCTTTGTTTTCATTGAAATGTAAATGCGTGATACAGGCACACTCCGCAAACGAAACTCAATTATTTGCAGAGAAATGTCAGGTTAGATTCATTAGCATATAGCACCAAAGGCATGACATCGTAACAACTTGTTTTTTTTTCAAATATGTAGACCATGTGGACAGCCCATTATTGACAAACTAAGTAAAATCCAATTTGTAAATAACTCGAAAAGTGCATTATCATTTTTTAAAATGCACACAATACATGATGGTATATTCTTCCTTGTTTATTCGTTTATCATTTATTGTCAGTATTATATTATGCTCTACAACACCAAACCAGCTTATTATCCATTTTTTATCACGTTGAACAAGCACAAAACCATATAATGATTCCAATCACATGTCATAATCATGTTCGCTTGTAGATAAACAAACACGTAGTAAATTTTTAATAATGTTCAGAGCTACATTGCCTTACTACTTGGAACTTGTTGTGAATTATCGATTATCACAAAACAAAAAATTTCAAAATTTTTTTCTCCCCGCTGACAATATAATATTTTTTCCGGTTTTTGAAGCGTGTGGGTGGATTACTGGCATTAACACGAGGATTGGTACAAAAAATGTAACGAAAGTAAATATTGACAGTAGTGAGCCACTTGTACTTACGCTGGCATGGTATAAGCCCTATTTTTTTGTGGTTTAGAAAGATTCCATGCCAAAAGTCAAGTATGTTTAGTGGTTGGTTTAATGACCATTGTGAAGTTATGTTTGCTGTAATCTGTATACTAAATTGCAGTTTTACTGCCAACATCAAATTATGAATAGCATGGAATACAATCATATAACCATAAGTCCAATGCTAACAGGCAGTACATCATTTAAGTAGGTACTTAATTGATATTGTCGTTAGTTTGACAAACTTCTTTGGATTTTTTTAAAAGACAAAAGAGGATAAATGTTTGCCATTTTGTATTTATTCTCATCTGGTATTCTATTTTTATTCTAATCTGTGCTATTTTTAGAGAATCTTCAGCTTTCAACAACCAGCAATCTTCTTGTTTGACGCCTTGTGGTATGCTTTTAACTTATTACAACGGTAAGAATGAGGGTGTATAGTAAACACAATTTAAGCCTGTCTGTCAATTACAGAATATTATCAACCGTCTCCGACGACTGATTACAGTTTTCTGTTGACATAATCTTTTCTTCTTTTAGCTGTTCACACTCCCGTATGCATGCCATGTACCCAGGGATATTTTTGATTAAAGATTTTTTCTTCTATTTTTAGCCCGCTTTGTAAGCTATAAATAGACTGCTATTATATTGAATTAAAATCTTGCAATTATACACAAGCTACGATGCCGGGAGAGCTTGCAATTCTCATTTATTTTTGCGAGAAAACCAGTTTGACGTTCTTTTCAAACTATCATGACAACAACAACAAGTACAGTGGCTAGTACAGAAGCTGACAGTCGTCAACGGAGATGAAACATGTTTCAGTGATATTTACTTGACCTGACAAAATCTTCCGTCTGGCCCACAAAATGAAGAAAACATTAAGTAATATGTTGTATGTTACAATGACGACAATTCACACGGCGCATCAGCGTGCAAGTTATTTTTTTAAAGTAGTGCAACCAACCTGAATGGGATTATCCCTGCTTATTATTATTGCTGTCCCGTTACGAAATACAATTGCTGATGTATACAGGTAGTGACAATAACGATGGAATTTATTTAAAAAATAATGTTATCCAGATATAGATTTAATCCGTACCATCTCTGCATAACAAATTGCTAATAATAATGGTAACAGGGATTCTATTTGTATACATTTTAGTTGTAATTATTAGACATTGTATTTTATTAATAGCTCCAACAGATCAAACGACATTTGCTACAACAGCTGTAATCTTCCAAAGGCGGATTATGATCCACAGCAGTAGGTAATCAACTAATCATTTCATGGCTCAACTACACTACAGCTTGTTTTTACTCTCTTTAACATAAAATGTTGCTTACTGACTGCCTGTTAAATATTTATGACACGACGACGCGACGATGGTCAAGGATGGCAAAGTAATCGTTAAATCCGTTGTATACTTATGTACGAAATAAGAAAAAGTTGCCGACAGTCGTGGGAGGTAATAATTACCATGCGTGAAAATTGGTGTGGTAACCTATAACTGTGTTGGAGATTTAGACTCAAGTGTCATACAAGTAAACTTTATAATATATAGTGTTGGAAAACAGATTATCATATGGTGAGTGTCGGTCGTCGGTACATTCTACTTTATTAATAGAATGTAAGTAGCTTGGATTATTATGGGATTTTCTCACCATGTCACATGTCATACACAACACACAAATAATGTCATCGTCGTCGACAGTCTTTAAACGACAAGTTTGTAAATGGTCCACACGCGCCACCGTCGCGTCGTCATTGGGATAACTGCAATACAAAACACGCGTGAAAGACATGAATTGGAGCATCACACCAGCAACTGCAAAAGACCAGCAAAAAGCTGCGTGTGTAACAGTGTTTCCTTTTGAGAGGCAACTCTACCGCCGCCATCAAAGACGTCGTCACCCCCACGACTGTTCAATGGCCCAGAGAAGATTGTGAAAAAAGTACCTACCAAATAGATGTAACGTCACACAACACGTTCTGGGCAGTAAAAATTGTCTTCCGATTTGTTACCTGCTTCACCACTACCGCGTTAACCAACCGCTCGCTCTTTTTGTTTCCCTCTTCTAAAGATTAATTGTCACGATTCTTGTTACGGCGACTTCTGTTGGCTAATTACCAGCACGTTTTTCTTCCCCAAAACGACAAACACAAAAAACTAAATAACTAAAGTATCTTCAAATTGTCTTTAGTCTTTCAATCGTGTCCACAAATATCATAAAATCTCTCTACACCACCGCTCATGTTTCACTCTCTTTACAGCTGCCTTTCTCCAACGAATTCCTTGTTTCTTTGTAACAATAACCGTAAAGGTTTCTACCTTCAAGTTTGTCATTATCACAAGCACCAAAAGTTTAAAATAAAAACAGCTGAGAAGATTCCCTACGAGGAAACTATCAAATGACATGTTAAAAATTTAATGAGGATATTGACTCGCGCAGTCCATTGTCAATGAACGTTGAATAGGTTCACTTACACCGATCTACTTTTTCTTTCTCTATTGTACTCTCAATACAATTCCTATTTTAAACGATTATTCAAAACAACCAAATAATACCAGATTTTACGACTTCCAGAAGAGAAAAAAATATCTAGTTCATATTTAGGTATACTGACCTTTGCACCTTCACTTTGTCTACAAACGTTGTCATTTCTTGAGTTTGTTCTGGCGTGCCATGCATGCCTGCCTGCCAAAATGACAATGTGAGCCAACCTACAATTACCCACCTACTTAACTCTCCGAATAATAATCCGACCACGCTTAAGAGAAGGATATTTTCACGGCAGCAGTGTGCACCGCGTTTGGTTGCGTTAATGTATCCCTTGCCGGTTGCCTGCCATGTAGCCTGTCACAACGATAACGTTGAAAGTTTAAACTGTCTTGGTGTCATAACTTGACTTTGACTTTTTTCTGAAAACTCCCTTGTCAATTTTAATTCCCGATATGTCAATGCAAACATGTTACTACATAGTTAATACATTACTTCATTACATATTACTACTGCTAACAAATTATTACACGGTTTGCACTCCCAAAGGAAGAGAGAGAGAGCCAGCCAGCCAGCCATCGTGATCACCACGAGTTACGTCTAATATATTGTTCCCTTATACCTCCCACTTCCCAGCAGCATAGCAAATTCCATTTATAGTGCGCAAAAATGTTACAATTACTACAAACCATCACACAGAATCGTATAGGGATACATGATGGAGTTAAGGATGCATTATGCAAATTCATTTAGACAAACAGACGTAAGCACAAAGAAAAGAATGTTACAAGGAAATTTTTTCGCATTTTTGCTCCTACTTCTCCTCTGCTGGTATCACTCTCTGTCACGACGACAACTCTCTGAGACCAATACTTACGTTTATGTATGCATGTGTATTGTAGTACCTATCTACAACTTTTATTTTAAACAAGACCCTCCCACACACCCTTGCCAAATATTTGCAGGCAAAGTGCAAAAAAGAAAAAAAATAATACGAACTTTGGCTTTTATTCCAACTTCCACTAGTAGTGCCAATATGCTATTGTAGCACTTTGCCATTTTTCCTTCTACATATTTACTGATTATTATTATTGTCATTATTCCTATAAGCCTGTCTACCTCTCTTCTTAAAAATGAGCTGCCTGCTTGTAATTCGTTAAAAAATAACATAATTTATTCGTATGCAAATACTACTGTAATTGTAAGCGGCATCATACACATGAGGAGAGAGAGAAAAAAAAATGAAATGTTGCAGTGGCCTTTTCATTTTCTCCTTCTTCAACCTCTGCTTGTTACATCATCTAATTAGGAGCCGACAAAAAGTATCTCTTCTTCTGGTGCGTTGCGTTGTTGTTGTGATATGCTGCCAAGGATGAGATCATGATCAGGAGGATGATGAAGATGAACCTCCGCCACCATCACGTAAAGTGATGATGACAGAACGACGAAGACACGAAATACATACACGAAAGGCAAAATAGATAGCTTGGGTGGTGGTGTGTGGTTTAAGCAGTGATCAACTGGACTTTTACAAACTCCATCCCTTTTTCGACTTTTTTTTATCTTGCTACATATTATTATCACATGGACATATGTATGTACATAATGTCATGTCACGACTATGTAATGTATGTATACGCATGCATGATGGACATGCATAATGATCTGCTTTGGGGTGACGTGGTAAATATTGTGGTTTTCTTTGTAAATGAATCCTTTTTTCGCCTGTTTGCTCATCTCCATCAGCAAGATCACTACCGAATCACAGCGTCGACAGCGAAAGAGAGAGAGAGAGAGAGAGATTCGCAGAGATCGTTGTCACAGCCAGGCAGTCTAAACAAAGCAGCTAGTTAATGAAAGAGAAGTACACAGTGACATTTTTTTGTGCAATGACATTGTGACGACCTGCTGGCTG
>JAHZNB010005287.1:0-10882 GCA_027744295.1 Callyntrura guangdongensis
ATGAGTTCGAAGATGGGCATTTGTGGTGAACCCCTTAGGGGTCAAATGGGGGTCAAACCTTAAAACTATATTGCCTGACTTTAACGCCAATACTACACTAAATTACACTACGCTACATGAATTTACATTACAGTTTACAAAAGTTTATTATAATGAAAGATCGATTAATAAAATGCTACCGTTATAATAGTTTAAAATGAACGATAATCCTTAAAATGATAAACTTTTAATTTTTTACGTTTACGTAAACTGTTGCCTGACTACAGCACCCCCTTAAACAAGTTTATTTTTGTAATAAATTTTTAAAGTGTATTTTGTACTATTTGTAACTATTAGTATCCCGTTTCTACTTTCGCTTATTCAACAATTAATCTGTTGCTTATTTTCTTATTGGTATTTTGAGCAGAAAACATAGAGACTCCCGAAGTATGACCAGAGCCAGACGCACAAGCTTTTGAATTGGTGTTTAGGTTGAAACAGGGGAACAGCGTCGTCGTCGTCATGATCATCGTCTTCGACGTCTTCAGCAGCCAAGCAGATAAACCTTGATTAAAGTTACCTAACATTGCACTTGGACTTCCAGGCACCATCTCATATCACCACCACCACTTTTTTCGTTGAAGCAGTGTTCTGGATAAGCCAAAAATCCAAAATGTATAACGAGCCAAGGTTGTTGCTTGAAATTCGAGATATGAATTGGGTTAAAAAATAATGTGTCTCGCGTTGTAAACTCGTAAATGAACCCTTTTACCAGCCTTTTGCTCGTTTTGTTTCCCCTATTTTTGTTACTGTTGTTAATAAAATACTACTGTAATCGAAACAACACGCACACACGGGAGTAAAAATCGATGTATATAGAGTGGGATAATAAAGGGGCAAATGAAACTAATGAGAAAAATGAATATTTTTGGATGTACATTATAGACTTGCCTTTTTAGCCCATCTTAATGANTAATAAAATACTACTGTAATCGAAACAACACGCACACACGGGAGTAAAAATCGATGTATATAGAGTGGGATAATAAAGGGGCAAATGAAACTAATGAGAAAAATGAATATTTTTGGATGTACATTATAGACTTGCCTTTTTAGCCCATCTTAATGATTATTATGGATTTATACTGGAGCCGTCGTCACCAGTGTGTCATCATTAGCAGCACTACTATTTTCTTTGTTTTGCGTTTGTAAAATGTTTTTTAAACGAAGAGGCATATTATTATATTGCCTTGCATTTCCTTTACGTGAAAAATGGGGTAATGAAGCGCTAACGTTGATCCTGTCGTTGTAAACGCCAGCAAAGATTACAAACAAAGGCAGGTATTGCGAGGCAAGCAGAAAAATGGAGACATATTTTGTATTAGCTAGATCCATTCTGACGTGGATGCCTTAAAAGGATCCAGAGAAATCTATTTTTTATCAATTTATAGTGAGTTTCCTCTTGTTCGTCTTATCATAATCGTAATAAACATTGGGAGAGAATAGATTACGTCGTCGTCGGGGCTCATGATTAGTGATTGCCGACAGAATAGCGCGAGTGCGTCTGTCGTAGTCAGTCAGGTGAGGCAGAATTCCGGACGTTTTTCAGCTCTTGCACACATCATCTGAAAGTATTTAAACAATTCTGATTTTCCTGTAAATACAAACCGACAAGTGTTCTATTTAATACTATATTTGACCATGTGTCTACTTTTAATTTCAATTTTCTGGCTTTTATATCATCTCTCAATTTTTATTTTTTAACTCTCACGGGTCAAGATTTGTAACTCGTGCCATGTCAAGCCATTAAGACAAACAAATAAATAAGCGAATAAATTAATAAATGGCCTAATTTGGACTTTAGGTAAAAAAATATTAAAATATGCACATGGTAAACAAGTACGTAAAAATAACTCTTGGTGGTACGTTCGAGACCGACTCTTTCATGTGATCACAATGGCAACGTTCAAAATTAAGTTAGACATTTTTTAAATATTTTTTAAAATAATATCGGAGCACTTTAACTAACTGAATTCGTTAACTTAATTGAATTATTTCTTTGTGTGTTATAAGGTTTGAAAAAACAGACAGAAACACTTAAATAAAGCAATATACAGTACAATTCTTCCTTCAGTATATTAACAGTGGGACATGGCTCATCATGACGAGCAGTATTTCGAAAAAAATATTCTAGAAAGATTCTACAGAACAGTACCAGCCAATAAAACAGTTCAAATTTTGTCCGTAATAAATGCAGTTATTTACCGATTATAGCCAGTTATTAGTTATCATGACTTTCCCTTACCAAATAACTACCATATATACGTGTCTATATTCATATTCATCATATCACCTTTGACATTACATTTTCTAATTAGGCCATTCCATAATACTCAATAGCACTACTTAAAAGAGGTTTTAAATTTTTCACAATTCGCTTTATCTACTTTGTCTAAAAAGTATAGTGAACGGTCATAGAGTTAGCAATAGCATTTAATATTGTCTTTGTTGGCTCCAATTTTTTTGAAAACCGGTAAAGGTGAACACTACGTGGACATAGATATTTTTTGGTAGAATCGCTCTATGAATGCCGTTTATAATTTGTATTGTTTCTCTTGTCATTGTCGCCATTGCAAATCTACCAAAATGAATAGGTAGGAAAGTTATCAAGTTTTGAAGTTACTCTTAATACACAAATGTATCTATCAGTTGAAAATACGGTATATATTAATGCAACAAAGTATTATTATGAAAATATAATATTTTGTACACGTTTTCATTCATACTTCTTTCATTTTTTATTTGCTAAGTATTATTATGATTATCCGTCCAGAGTCGCATGGATTGCTTATTGCTTCACAACAGCAACAATGTTTACCTCATGGATGACAGTACCCACAAAGATTTCCCATTCCCCCGGAACAATAAACAGTACCTGATGCATAATACACACAGTCATAAAACGCATACAAATGCTGACATACACTAAATGACAGCAAAGAGAATTCAACGTGTGAAACAGAAAGAGAAAAGAAGGAATACAGGAGGAAAATTGTCATCTACACGTCTGCCGTCTTCGTCCTCTGTTACGTAATCCTTTCTGCTTGTTCGCTATAGCGTGTCTCCCTCTCCACTCTCTTTCCTATCCATTTTGTGTGTTGTGTATGATTTTATTCTTTATAAACTGCCTTCCCAATTTTTTTTGTTATTGTACCGTCGTCGTCGTTGTCGTCTTGTGGTTTGTTGGGGTTGGACACTCGCCTCTCGTGGAGGGCGTGGAGACATCCGCCCAAATCCTATTAGGGGACCACTTTACACCCCGAAACTCGGGCTATAAACACCGCCCATGACTAAGACCCTTTCACGTTTCTCCGGCTCATCCAACCAGAACGAAACCTTTTTGGGATCAATCCAAAGCAATTTTTACATTTACTTACCCACTCTCTCTCTCTCTCTCTACACTACACACACACATTACATCATCATCTTTATCCTCAGCCATGTCGTACACTCACTCACGCAGACATAAACAAGCATGTTACAAGGAGAAAAAGAAGAACCAGCAACAACAACAACAAAAAAGTCATCCTGTTCTTTCTGTTCATCATCATCTTAAACAAGTCTCTCTAGTAGTCCAACCAAACCAGCAGCAACAGCAGCAAGAAAACAAGCAACGGCTCCTCCAGCTCTCTTGAAAAAATTTCGTGTGGGGCTTATTAGCGGCTCCTATTATTTACCTATTCTATAAGCCTAAGTAAATAAAAAAACAACGTGCAACTCCATATAAAATAAACACGTTCTTCTTCTTCTTCTTCGTTTTATTATTATTTTTATTAAATTGCCTCTCCAACATTCAATTGAACCCACCTCGCGTCTCCGTCGTCGTCCATCCATACACTTGCAACAAAATCAACCGTGAAGAGATGCCGTTTTTGTTGAAAGGGTTAAAAAGCAGTACTCTCCTGAGAGTATCTAGTTAGTATATCTACCGTGTTCACAACATGCTCATTTTTTATGCTTTTTTATTCGATACACAGTATATAGTAAACGCGCAGAACTAAATGAGCAGAGCCCAGTGAAGAGTAACATATCGACAAGTCCCAAAGTCAAACCAACAGCAGCCGAGCAGGCCGAGTGAGAGAGAGAGGCGAGAGAGGGTTGAAAAAACATGTTTGGTTTTCAGCTGCTCTGAAATACATGATATTCCTATTATGCTTCTTGTTTCACACACACACACACACACTCAGACAATTCACATCTTCTCCTGCTACTCAACTCTCAAGTATTTATACAACTTGTACTTTTGTATCTTTTCAGCATTTTTTTTTCTTCTTTTTTTTCTTCATCGTCATCGTCTTTCTTTCTACACAGCAAACCTTTTGCTGCCTTTGCGGTGCACAAAATGCACAAAAAAATTTCGTATCATACTTCTTTATAATATGTACTTGTACTACATATCTTGTTATTCCTCCGTACTTACCACCGTGTGCTTAAACGCCTTAATGGACCTCGCAACTTGCCTTCTCATTACATATACATCATCATATGCTGGCATCTCTGTAACTGGTGGTGTGTGCACTTATTTCCCTTGTTCGTCGTCACTCTCTCGTCGTCCTCGTCGTCATCACGATCACGGTCTTGTTTTAACATTATTATAATGTAAGCCCAATATACCCCATATTTGATACGTAGCCACATTTCACTTGCTTTGTCCAACATGCAACGTGCCAGTTTGGTAACGTAGAGAGCTCTTTTTCTCTTTCCTCGTCGTTGTAAACACGACGACCTTTTCGCTTACTGTGAAAGAAGCTGCAAAATGAGAAAGAATCACACCGACGACGACGACAACATATAAAAGAGAGTAAGCAAGAATACTGCTGTACAGCAACACTTTTACCATTTAATTGAAAAATTCATCCATTCCTTTGCATTAACATTGTGGGCGAGACTGTGGACATCCTCGACAATACTCGCATGCTCATTCTTTTTTGAGTGCCCAAAAGGAAAAAAGGTAAAGATTTTACTGCGCTGCTGCTCCTGCTGCTACCACTTTTTACTTAACGCAGAGGGAACCGTGCTGGGAAGGTACATACTTGGTAGTGTGGTACAGAAAGGGAGTGCAGGGATAACACTACCGTATACACAAGTGCAATAGAGAAACAAAAACTGAAGAGCCCGAGAGAGCAGCGTTCTTCTTCTTCTCTGCTTTTTTTTCTTTGGAGGGGATATATACTGCCGTGTCGCCAAGGTTTGGGCGCTTATTAGATTATTGAACGTCTCAATAGAAAGTAGTAGCAGAGAGGGTGAGTAGAAGGATTGAATAAAAGAAAGGAAGCAGATAGGCAGGGAAATGACATGGACAACAAGAAATTGATACAGTATCTTTGTTACATCATCATCAGTTAATCATCTCTCGTGCGGGGAGACGACATAATCTCTGCTACACTGGAGAAAAACACTTCTCAGAAATCCTTCCGCGCAGAGTAGGAAAAGTTGCAAGTAGATTTCTTTATGACCATCAGTAGTAGTAGTAGTGAGGAGTTGGAAAGAGGAGAATAGTCATGCAGATTTGCCAAATGTGAAGAAGAAGCCGTAAGAGAGAAAAAAAGATTGATCTTGAAAAAAGTATGTGGTTTTGAACATTGGAACTGAACTCTGAATCATTTTTTTGATCTATTCGAATCAAATGACATCAGGATCATTCAGCAACCAAGATTAGGTTTTCTTGCCTGTCCTGCTGACTGGTTGATGGTGAGCGGCTCTTTTTAATCTTCATGTCATCTATTGGATTTGTCCAGGCAAACTGGAAAAAATTGCTATTATGAAGTAGTAGCAAATTAGCACAGAATTAATAGCAAGATCAAGCAAAAGCAATCTCTTTTTGCTCCGAACAACTGACAGGACACTTTTTTACCGTCACAAGTTACAATCGTCTTGTGTGTAACCTTAAATCTAGAAAGGAGAAACGAAAGAGAAAAAAAACTTTAAATTTACTCGTGCCCAAAAAAATTTCCAAGTTTCCTGTATTATATTTTTTCACAGTTTTGTGTAGTTTTCAGGAAAACGCATGACATTCAAGCCAATTTAATTTTATGATAAAAAAAACTGTACACGTGAATGCATTTCTTCTGTATCAAGTATCAACCGCTAAGTTGTTCTGAGAGATAACTTGTTTGGAGTATTTAAATAAATAAATAGACAGTAGGAGAGATACGAAGGTTACGTTTAAATAACACTCGAGTTTCGAGTCAACCAAGTATTAGTTTAATAATTTAAACAGCAGCTGAGTATCTTATAAAATCAACATTATCTCAGCATCTTTGTAAGACAGTGCCCCTCTCTGACTGGCCCACTGTCACTCTCATTCTTTTTTTTGTTTTCCTGTGAAAAACTGAAAGTTGGTGGAAAAAATTGTAATGGACAATTAACTTGTCGTATTTGTGGAGTGTGTGCGTGTACTCTGTGTGAGTCAACCTTGGGTAATGTCAAAAAACTTTTGATAAGATTTTCCAGAGCCGTGTGTGAGAGGACTGGACACAGACGACGTCTTTTATTCCCTCTCTCTCTCTCATCTGGACTTACATAAGAGCCACACACCATCGTCATAAAATTGTCGTGTTATTTTCTCGTGTAAAAACGATAAAAAGTTAATTTTGTGTTTAACTTTATACCAAGTCGATGAAAAAGTGCCTGGTGCTCTATACAGCTTGTGTGGTAATGATGATCTTGCTATGATGCTGATGATTATGTGTTATCCTGTCGTCTTATCATCGTCACGAAAGCAAACCATCAACCTCATCAACATGATCATCTTTAGAGGCAGCAGCTACACTGGATATTCAACAACAACAACACCACCAGCTTCAGTATCAACGTCGTCTTGATGCCTAATCATCATCCTGTCGGCCCGTGAGTTAAAACTCGAAGTCTGAAAAAAGATATTTTGTGACGAAAACTACCACAAATTATATCCTTCTTTTGCTCGCTTGATTATTATATACTTATCATAACCTATGCACGGATCATTTTATTTTAATGGTCCATTGAACTTATCAAGCCATCTCGCTTTTGAACAAGTCAAAGTCTCTCTCTCTCTCTGTGTGCCCGTCTTATCGTTCCAAAAGTGCCAGCTTATCTGACAATTTGAACAGTTATTCCCCTCTAAATCTCAATCTCTCCTGTACTGTGAAAGTGTTTGGCAATATCATAGCCTAGCAGAAGCATCAGTTCTAACGCTGACAGTGCAAAAAAACTTGAATTGACCAATTATCATCGCAAGAAAAAAAAATTGCAATAACTATAGTGCACTGCTACATGACATTTCGTAATAATTATGTAATTACCTAATTAACCAGCGAAACGCAAAGAAGGCGAAAAAAAGTTGCTAACAGTTTACTCGGAATAATTCCTACTCCTCCTCATCATCGTCTTCTTTAGTCACCACAAAAATATTCCAAACAGCCACATGTATTACTACTGGGGAAAAGCAAACTGACCATAGCCAAAAAAAAACTTGCATTTTTCTTCTC
Organism: Callyntrura guangdongensis; assembly: GCA_027744295.1. Classification (NCBI taxonomy): domain Eukaryota; kingdom Metazoa; phylum Arthropoda; class Collembola; order Entomobryomorpha; family Paronellidae; genus Callyntrura; species Callyntrura guangdongensis. Next base: position 7,509 of record JAHZNB010005287.1, read on the forward strand.
CTCCTCCAAGAAAAAGTGGGATAAATTGTAATTTGTACGCTAAATTTGTATAAATTTCTTTACATCGGTAAAATAATGATAGTATTATTACCCCAGTGAACCACAAAAACAACAGAGCAGAAAACGAGGGGAGAAACGAACATTTCCGTTTTCTCTCTCGTTTTTCTTGTTTGTTTTGTTTTCCTTTTGGAAAACATACACACCCACACACTACCCATCTCCTACTCACGGGTTTTGTTGTTATTGTTGTTGATTTAATTAAAAGTAATTAAAATTCCGGACCAGCCAGCGCAACTCAGAAAACACTTTTCTGGGTTAGTAAATACGCCGTGTGTAGTAGTGAGCAAAAAGGAGTGACGACGAGACGAGTAACAACTTTTGATTTTTTTTTCTTCCTCTCGTCTCAAGACCCGAGTTGGTTAAACACAATATAGACAAGTTCCCCTGTTATTCTATTGTAATTAAATTACTCATTTTATTATTACCCCGACACGCCATTTTCTCTCTGCGCTATTGCCTCACCTCACCATCCGTTCATTTCAGAGAGTCGGCTCTGTCCATTCATTGAAAAACAAGTTGTGCGTACAACAATTTCTCTGATGAAAATAGTTCATTCATGAAAGAACACTAAAGAGAAGAGAGAAAAAGGGAAAAAACAAAAAAATAAATTCTCTTATGTGAGGAAAAAAGCTGGTTAAGCCACTTTTTCTCTCTTGCAACTTTGTTGTCTAATGTTTGTACTCTGACGAAACGGACACGGAGCATCAACAGCCGGATCATCAGAAAAAAAACTATATTCTGTCAGTGAATTACATAATTAACGTGAAGAACGCCACCCGCGCACGAAAGCCGCTCTTTACCTTTAAGCAGCATCACAAACGAAGAATCATCGGCAAAAATATTTTGCTGATACGAACTACTGCAATTGAAGAAATTATTCCCCACAAAAAATTAAAGAGTAGCGAGATATAAAGCTAAGCTGTGTGTGAAAAAAATAACGAAAAAGCTGTCAGAAAAGGAACGTTCCAAAACAGAAAGTGCCTTGCTGCAGGTGCTTTAAACAAACTTTTTACGTTCAAACAGGTCTGTGTGTGTGCTCCTGTTGTGTGCCTAAAAGTTTCTCTTTCATAATTTTTCTTTCCTTTTACAACACGTAATTAACCTCTCGGTGGTCGACTTTTTGTGTTGTTTCCCAGCAGGAGGAGAATTAATGCTATTAACAAGAAATTCCTATAATGGGGTATATGAAAGAACAAAAATAGAGACCCGTATATAGCATCAAATTACCAGAAAAGTAGTAACTGGAAGAGAGAAAAAAAATTGCTACTCCCATTTCTGCCACTTGTAAAATCACCACTGCGAACATGAGCAGGAGGAACGTGGACTGGAATATTGAATAGGCTAAAAGGCTTAATAATAATAATGGACAGGCAAGGTGTATAATCAAATCATCATTTTTATGCGCGGTTGTCGGACAGAACAAGATTTTTTTTGTGAATGAAACATTAGTTTTATACACAGAGACATATACATACACACCGACAAGTATAATATGGGTACGTAGTGTGTATGTCTGCCCTTGGAAATAAAAATGCATAAATGTGTGAATGAATGATTCATTTTGTTTCAAATGAAATGAATTCCTCTCATTCTAATTATTATTACGCAAGACAAGAAAAAAAGGTTTTTCTCATCGGTTGTGTGTGCACTTTCGTTGGTGTGGGTGGAGGAATTGTTAGAGTCAGTGGCTACCTGTCGCTATACCGGTGATCATTGTGATCATCATCATCATAAGACTTGTAGAAGTGGACAAGAATATAATTTAAAAAAATTAAAGTGATATAAATTCATACAACTCTATTGTTGCCAAAATCATGACCATTCTTGTGCAATAATCGTATTATTATTGTAATTGCTCATCGTCATCATCATCTCATCATCAGCAGCTGCTTTAACGTGCGTCTCTTCTCTTCCCGGACCCCTCTCACTGCATATCTTGCTTCTTTAGTGAGAGAAAAAAACAATAAACTGTAATAAATCCGTTTGGGCTTGACTAATTTCGCGGAATAACCAGAAGGTGTGGAGTAGGCGGTTTTAACTGACTGGAGGAAATAATAGAGGGAGGAAGCTGAAAACAAAACAAAAAAAGGAAAGAAGTCTGCGGCCCAACCTGCTGCCAAAAGAAAAAGAGAAGTGCGCTCTCTGAGTCAATTTGGTCGGGTGAAGAGTTTCTTAATTCAGACAAGACAGAGCTTAGTCGAAGTAGCAACAAAAAGGTAGGTAATAATAATAAAATGAGAAATAATCATAGTATGTAATAATTCTTAATGTTTTTTTCCACTGATGACCACGTTTTCAAACATGCTCTATCCTATCGAATGCTTTGATTGTGGTCTTGTTAATATTTTCTCTCTTTTTTGGGAGTACATAGTTTTTAAAAAGCGATGAAATAATAATGTGCGCATCATTTTATGAATTAAATGAACGTACGCGATGTTTCGAATAGGTTTTCTTGCACTTTCTGTTTTTATTGCCGTTTGTTCAAGGTTTGAGCAGTGAGCCTCGTTTCAATGAGCCACCGGCAAAATAGAAAATTACAGGAGCAGATTGGGTAGGGGTGTATATCTCTCTCAACCCAGAAAAATACCGGGTTCGGGTTCCGTAGTTGTAATCAGTAAAATTCGTTCTTTTTATAATAAACAGGAAGAAGCTTAAAAGAGGATATTGACTGCGAAAAAAAAGCATGTTGTAAATTATATATATTATATTTCGCGCTACAGTTTTCAGACTATTAGTGGAAAAGAGAAAAAAATTGTAATTAATTGCGGCTACTCGCATACACCAAGTGGCGAGTGGCGACGCATAATAATAAACTTCCACTTTTCAGTTTGTTGAATTTGTTGAGTCATTAAGGTAGGTAGATGTAGCGTGATTGCCGGAAAAGTTAGTCAGGCACCAGCCGCAGCCCCTGTGCACAGCAGTTTTTGGGTTTGAACTACAGCTCTACTCATCAGGGGCATTTCTTTATTGTAGTAGTAGAATGTGAAAAAATGTCACAGTCAAAAAGTACGACCCGTAGTGATCCCATTTCCACGTCGTTTTTGGGTAGCCAAAAAGATGACAAGTCAAATAGGTCACCTACCTGTCTGCATCTTTATATCAAGGGATCCCATCTCACAGAGGCATGCACATCTAAAACAGTTCATACAAAAGTGTACATATCTGCATACATACTAGTGGTGGAAGGTTACATTATAGTTTATCCAGGGAGAAGGAGAAGTGCGCGGTATGTGGGTTATGGTTATTTGTTTTAAAGTATTTTTGTGGAGAGTGGCTTCACTTTGTTTAGTGTAAATATTTTGACATTTACCACC
>JAHZNB010005288.1:0-13484 GCA_027744295.1 Callyntrura guangdongensis
AGGCATAAGGCATAAGCCTTGTCAATTATGGTCAAGAGTGTTTTACTGTTCAACCACTTCTGCGAAAAACCCTTGAAAGTACTGGAAGTACTAGAAGAATAACTACTTTGATGTGTTTTTTGCCCAGACTGTTTGGTTTTGTCGTGTCCGACCTTACGTCCGCGATAACTTTTGAAGGAAGAAATTTTGAAATCCTGTTTTTGCCAATCGGTAGATTCGGCAAATAGCTCGGATGAGTTATATGTAAGCGTTTATGGTAAAACCCTTTAGGATCAAAGGAGGGGTCATTTTAAATTTTAACATATGCCATACGGCTGAAAGTTGGTGTACAGATAGATGATATTTTAAATAGTTATGACGTTTTCCAAAGTATGACTCAGATTATTGACCTCTTTGTTTGACCCCAAGGGGCGTCAAACCTTTAAAATCGGTTAGCTAGCACATACTAGGATATATGAAAAGGGTAAACCGTTTGGGATGGGGTTTACGGCAATCGACTTGTGGTGCTTGGTACCATGTACCTCGACGTTGACTGGGGCGAAGTACTCCCACCTGTATTTGGGTGTCAACGCTGATTGAGGCACCGAGCACCCCACCCACCGCAGTGCTAGCCAGCTCTGCAATGCATGCCATATGCGTGTTTGCATTATTGCATTGTAGAAGTGCATTATCTCCTCAATTATACACAATCATCATATCTTTACAAGCATAAGTGCATATCTTGCTAACTTGATGCTATGCTATACTACTATATACTAGAATCCCCGATAACTTGAGTGGGAAGAACTTTTTAAACACCATAATAATGAAAGCACATGTTTTTATTGAATACGTACGACGTATTTACACACACAAGCAAGATTCACCATCACAAAGTGTGCGTATACAACTGATATTGTTGTTGTGTTTTAAATATCAATGTCCCTTGTCCTTCAATTTAATGCAAGTGCTCCAATGGACGTACTTTTGTGATTTGCATCAAGTAATTAGCCCAGAGTGAACTTAATTTAAAGAAATTGTGGGTATAAAGTATAAATTGTATAAACATTTGTGTGAACCGGATTTTTTATTGTTGTCTGTATTTACTTGTATGTTATTTGGAATTATTTGACAACCAAGTAATGCGGTTAATACAACGCAACCGGTACATCTATAGATTTAGCATTTACTGCAAGTGTACATTCACCTCTCGGTATTCAAGTGAAATTAGAACTGCTACGGTATTAGTTTCGAAGTTTTATTCATCCTCAACTGATAAAAAGTCAGCAAACGAATGTCGTGAAGACCGCGAAAGCTTAAGTAGATCTTCCGTAAAGCAAACAACTGTACCAAAGGCGTATGAGCAGAAAAATTACTCATCTTATTGCGTGGAACTTGTACGGTATGTTTAAAAACATATTTATTTAAAAATCTTCAGTTACACTTTTTTGTGGATAAACAAATACCATGTGTTGTAGTCGAGTTGTTGCAATATAGGCCAGCCGGCGCTTGATAGTTAAATATTAATATTTTAATTCTACTATCGAAAGTACAAATAGAGAAATAAAAATTTTGGCTGATATTTTACAGAAAACATGAATACGAAAGTTTTCTGTGTTCGTTACTACTAAAAGGAGAGGATTTTCGATCCTTCGTTTTTGCCGTACGAGCTTTCAATGTAGAAATTGCTTTGATACGAGATCAGGTTAGTCAACAGGACATTGGAATAGGAAGACTGGCATTTTGGAGGGATGCGGTGAATAAAATTTTTCAGAATAAAACCTCCAAAATCAATGTAACGTCGAATTCAGATTTACCAAGACATCCTGTTGTACTTGAACTAAACAGGGTATGCAGTATAAAGGTCAAGATTCAGTAGGTTCATGATTATGCATAGTCAATATATTAATGTAAGTTTACGTGTGTTAATAGGTAATAAGGAACATAACTGTTTCAAAAAAGTGGTTCACGAATCTGACGGATGCCAGGGAGCGGACACTGAATGATGTCGCTTTCAGGGACCTACAGGATTTAGAAGCATACTGTGATAAATGTGTGTCCCCTATCCTGTACCTTGGACTTGAGGCTCTAGGTAAGATCACAGACTCGGGTAGTATGTATGTGGGAGAACATTTTTTTCCCGAATCTATAGTGTTTTATTTTTTATTATTAGTATTTAACCTGGATATTTATCGGATTTATTTGTAACAGATATTAAAAATGTTGACGTGGACCACGCTTGCGGCCATTTAGGAAAAGCGATAGGATTAACAAACTTCATTAGAAGTATACCTTATAATGCGCAAAGAAGGAGGGTTGCATTTCCACAGGAGTTGCTTTTAAAACATAAACTATCACAGGAAAATTTTATTAGATTTTCAAACAAAGATAAAATTGCAGACGCCGTATATGACATTGCGTCGCAGGCACATGTTCATTATAAAAAGGTAAAAACTTGATAAAAAAGAAATGTTATTTACAAAGTGGACAATCCTAATCTTTAATACGCTCCAATGTAAATAATTACTAATTCACAACTTTTTAGGCAAGCACATTGAAATCTTGTATTCCGAAAGAAGGCCTTCCACTAACACTAATTGGGACACCAACTGATATTTACTTGAAACGTCTTCAGTATTACCAGTTTAATCCATACGATTTAAATTTGAATAATAGATATAGCTTACTGCCTGTACATCTATATTATAGAAAATTTACAGGTCGGTATTACTGATTACGCTGTCTGCTACAACTCTGGTGCAAGCAGCGTTTTCTTCACTCATAAATTTTCATTGTAGGTTCTCTCTATATTAATATTTTTTGCACTTTTTATTTTTTTACACACATATTTGATTAAAAATGCACAGATATGATTTATTTTTTACTGTACAAGTTTTTTTGAATTTTATAGATCAGTCTTGAAATTAGTTAGAGTTAGAATGGTGGAAGGAACTTCAAAAACTTCAACGATGTATCAGAAGCTTCTCCCAGGATGTCGGCTTAGTGAAGAACCTGTTGATCAACCTGAGTTTGATCTATCATTACAATATTTGAAAAAGTGTTTCCCTACCTCAACAATGATTCAAAAAGATACAGAACAGATTTTAAAAAGGGTAAGAAAAGTGTCTTGATAGTAGCTACCTTTCCAAATTATAAGCATTTCCAGCTTTGCTAAATCGTAAAAGGCCCGTTCCCCACCATGATGTTGCAAAATGTAGTTTCATTTAGAATACACGAAACCATGCATTTAAAAACAAATGACTCGGAACGGTGGATACATTCCACTCTTGTTCAGATTTTTATATCTCTGAACACCTTGAAGATGTGATAGTACAATGTAATCACTAGTCACATTGTGGCGTAACTCGGATGGTAACATAATATTATATGTATAACTTGCACATTGTATTGTACCTGTCTTTGGATTGTAGACATTTGTTTTGGAAAGTTCAGAGAAAAAACGTAAATACCTGGCAAAGAAGAAACCAACTAGAATGGAAGGATCTACTAGAAAAATTAGAACAAAAAAGGAATGGACAGTGCCTCGATTTCTTAATTATCAACTGTTTGTTCAGCTCAATGCAATGTGGAAATCATACGTTGCAGATTTGTTACAGTAATAAAACAATTAATTGTCTCTTTTTCGTTAAATTCCATTCCTTTATAGCACTAATATTAATTCATTATTTTGTTTTAACAATAGAGATGAGGAGAGGCCAGAGGAAATTCAGCAGAAGCTTAATAGGATCGACTTGCACGGATCATTTTTGACTGTCGTTGATGCCAATTGTAAAGACTACCTTGGTTTGAATGGAATTGTTGTAAAAGAATCAAAAAATGTATTCACTATTGTAACAAGCAAAGGAACAACTAAACGTAAGTACTTTATGTGGCAAGAAAACATATCGGATATTTTTGACAAAATGGTTAACTAATAACTGGTTAACAATTGAACAAATGCAGGTATACCGAAAGCCGAAAATGTTTTTAACGCGTCACTGGATAAGCCCGAAGGAAGTCTTAAAATTTGTGGCAATTCATTCTTAACCAGGCCCGCAGAAAGGGCTAGTAAAAAGATGAAATCGTTTATGGAATTTATTGGTTCTCGAGCATATAAATCTAGGTTGCGTTACACGTGGCCTAAATAAATGCGTACATAACAAGTTTTATTTTATTTATTTTTATTTATTTATAATAAATCACGAAAAACAGTCAAATGCTACCATCACCATGTCTGGTTAAGTCTAAAATACTAATAATCATATAACCCTCATAAATCTGTTTTACGCCTAGGCCTAGGTGAAGTAAGATTGCAAAGGCTCTCCAACTATATTTTCTAGTTTTAAAAGCATTTTTTGAGTTGCTGCTTCTACTTCTGGTTCATCGTCATTCATCAACTCAGCTAGGAATGGAACTACAGGAGGAAGTAGAGGAAGGAAATCCTTTCCAAGTTCTGAAGCAGCCGCTTCGAAAATGGAAATCACGTTTAATCTCACTTGCTTATCATGGTGATGTGCTTTTGTGGACACCAAATCCATCATATGTTGCCAACGATTGAGATCATTCGACGCTACAGCCAGTTGTATAAGACAATTTTCAAGTACTTTTAGTTCAATAGCGCCATTAAGTATGTATTCAGATTCGGTCTAGAATTAAAAAAAAGAAGAAACCTTGAATTCCATCTGCCTTATCGTAACATTCTTGTACTGCAACAATATCGAAAGATTTGTCTTACCAAATCCACCAATGGTTTCACCAATGCATTGAAACGGTCGCTCGTAACAAATCCTTCTCGGTCGTTAGAAAATATATTGAAGAATAGAGACAATATTCCCTTGTTCAGTTCTACATTTCGGTTCAAACTGCCCACAGCTTCAGTCATAACATTGCCAGCAAATGTCACAAATAAACTTTTTAGCCTTTCTGCAGCTGACGCACTAAATCTATAAAAATAAAAAGGAATTTATAGAACTTGATGTACGTACGTATATCTATCAGGAAATGTTAAGTCACTATTGCAAGCTTTAAATACATTACCGGTAAAATGTAATTAATTTCGTTTCATTTTCCTTTGCCCAGTCAAATAATTTGTAATAGTATGGCCGGAAAGTACCCTCTGACATTTTTAAAACAGCTCCCGTTATCAAGCAGTCTATAATGGAATCCTCCGTAATAGATACTTCGTGTTCAGCCAAATCTTCATCACTGTTAAGAGACTTTAAATGGTGACGAAATGCTAGAAACTCTTGTATAAACGAATCACACAAGGATGGCAGAATTAGCACAAAATCGGGTTTGGATGTTGCTTGTAAAGTATCCTTCAAAATCAACATAATTGCAGTAACTGCTCTTTGTTTGTCAATCAAAGTATGAAAAGCTCCTTTGAGAGGTATCAAACTGTTCCTTAGAGGTATTTTCATTGCAATTGTTTTCAACAACACTCGAAGTCTTTGATCAAATGTTCGTTTGCGCGGAGCTGAAGCATCCTGTAAACTTAGTTGCGAATCTATCGACAATAGCAGAATTAAGGCTTTCTTCAAAAATTTAGATCCCATCAACGAACCTAAATGTTCCACCATTTTATTCATGCAAGCTATGGTACTAATGCATAGTAAGTGGGCAGTTGTCAACGATGTTTCGCCATCTAAACGATTGGGTGCTGGCTCAAGAACACTGTCGTCAATTGAAATCCCATTTTCCTGATTTTCTTCTGTATTAACATGCAAATCTTTTCCAAACTGATGTAACTTGGAAGACGTTTTGAATGCTCGTATTATGGCAGAAGTGATGTCATTTAAGTTCGGTAATAGCAAACTCTTCAAGCAGAAAAGTTCGCCAAGACAGAGTAGAGCTGAAGCACATAATAAATTGTTAGAATGAGACGAATAAGAGAGTGCCAAGTGGAAAACATCTACAAAGTCTTCGGGATAAAGGAAAGCCAAATGTTTTGCAATCAACTTCAGAGATAAAAACGAAGTCTGCACTGCTGTTACAATTTCGTCCGAGTTCGGGCTGCTTTTGGCAATCTTCAGCAACGGTTTCAGTAAAGGCAGTAATATTTTTAGGTCCTTGAACCATTCAATCTTAAGAGAGAAAAATAATTTAGGTAATAATGGTTGTAAATGTAACTTATAAATAATTAATCCTTCATTTATAATATCATCGACCGATACCTTCTGAGCAAGCCGTAAATTGAACATATCAAGAATCTTTCTTTGAACGGAAACCTCATTTTTGTCCAATATGATTGAAATAACACGTACAAAATCTTCCGGTTCCAACACGCTATTAATTTTTTCAATCACATCAAAATTACGTTGTGTAATCAAGCGAAATATTTTGTTTTCCTTCAAGCCTGAAACAATTCGCGAGAACGATAAACAACGCTCTAGAAGTTGATCATAATTTTGCTTCTCTTCGTCATCAGTGTCAGTTTCTAGAACCTACAATATAAAAGTTTTTAGTTTTTACTTAAAAACGGCCGTAAACAATTTGGGACAAGTAGATTGTAAATAAGTCGGACCATATAAACAATCATGAAAATATAATTAGCTTTGCACTTCAGCTATTATTATGGATTAGGAAAAATAAAACAATATGAACAAATTACCCTGCTAGCAATTTTTGTCATCAGCTCCATTGTGTAATAAATAACGATGAGAATATCTCGGTAACTTTCCTTCCTGGAAAAATCGAATACAGCTTTTTCCATAGGAGATTGGCCAATTTTTATTGCCCGAAGTTCTTGGTCTGAAATTTGAACTGCAAAATTTTTATTTTTTAAAGTGCCGTGAACGAAGTATCATCTAAAGTTTGACAATGAGAAATTGCTTACTTTTAAATACCGCTGACGATATTGATATGAAAAATTCATAAACACTTGCTATACTATTTATAACATTATTGCGACCGTAACGCCACGCCAAATCTACAGCAAGGTCCATGTCTGCATTTAAATTGCTCCTGTTTAAAATTTGAGAAACAGTGTTAGTACTCAAGACAAAAAAAAATTTACAGGGTTAGATACGTATGAATGATTCATTTTCTTACCGCTTTCTGTCTCTAGTTAGAGCATTGTCAACAATAATAATCAACAATTGCCACAAACATTCTTCGGGATTTAGGGTCTCTACCAATGATGTAAGTACCGGCAACCGTCTATGTACCGGAATATCTAGTAACGCAGAAGTAAATACTCGAAAGATGCCACCAGAGACAATTGTTCTTCCTAGTTCGTTTCCTCGTGCTGTCTTAGTTAGAGCTGGAATAATAGTTGTGACTGTTTGCTGAATCAATTGGGTGCTGTAGGTATCATCTTGTCGTAAAATCGAATTTCCCATAAAGGTAAAAAGGCTCATTACACCATGCAGGACTTGTTCCTGTAAAAATTATTGTAAGTGAGCTTATATGTATGTACACATAAAATGATATACATAACAATGGATGTAGGCAGACCCGTTTACGGTTGACACCAAAAATATAATATTTAATATTTCTAACTTCTATTAATTATGTGGTAAATAAAAAATTTGGTCTTTTGTACATGTACACTTACATGAAAACGTTTAGCAGCATAATTTAGTAGAATCAAGTTGTGACTGTTTGCTGAATCAATTGGGTGCTGTAGGTATCATCTTGTCGTAAAATCGAATTTCCCATAAAGGTAAAAAGGCTCATTACACCATGCAGAACTTGTTCCTGTAAAAATTATTGTAAGTGAGCTTATAATAATAATGTACACATAAAATAATATACATGAGAATGATTTAGGAGATTGATGTAGGCAGACCCGTTTACGGTTGATACAATGAATATAATATTTAATATTTCTAACTTCTATTAATTATGGGGTAAATAAAAAATTTGGTCTTTTGTACATGTACACTTACATGAAAACGTTTAGCAGCATAATTTAGTAGAATCAAAGCATGATGATGTGTTTGAGGATTACGGGAGCATCGTAAGCAATCAATGACCAACTCAACTTGGAAAGAACCATCTACGAATTAAAAGCAAACATCGAAGGGATTACATAATTTCACTGTATTTGATAAGATGAAAAATTCTAATTACCTTGTACTTCTTCATTTTCCTCTGTGCAACAAAGTGTTAAGACCGTCAACGTAAGTTGTTTTAAATATTCAACCGAAGATTGCTCCTCCAGCGAAATACATCTGTAAAATGCACAAAAAAGTAAAATGGCTCGTTCAAATCAACACTTTCTCAAACCGAAATGGACGAATAATCACATAACGAATTTTTTTTGATGATTACATTTTTAGTAATTTAAATAACGGCAGAAGAAGTGTTTTTGTGTCCTTAAGAGTTTTCATGCCTTGAGCAAATTCTAAAATAACTTCCGCTCTTTCCTTCCATTTTACCGAATCCTCTATGACGGGTGGCCCATTATTATCTGAATTTTTCTTAGCGACAAAAACGGAAACCCGACGTTCGGCGTCCACACATTTAATCAGTTCTTCAGCTATAATTGATGCTTCGATGTCCCATTTTCGGACACAACGTTGGATAGATAATTTTACCTATACGTTCATAACCAATAAAGTAAGATTACTACAGTAAAAGGGTACATGTTTCTTATATAGAGACAAACTTCTATAATAGTTATTATAGTTGATAGTAGTTCAATTTATAGAATAAAAGAGTAACATGTTCCTATCATTATACAGTACGAATATTACCTCCGGGCTTTTGCTCACAACCGCACTATCTACCAAAAGACAGAAAAGTTGTTTTCTGAAAGAGCTGTTTGCATCAGCATATAGCCGAGAGCTAAGCTGCTTCAAAATAATTTTGGCACAGTCCCGGTTTTCAAGAAGTTGTGGAATAATTTTTATCGACTGAGGAGATGCTTCAAAACAATTTAATAATGCCAGAAGTTGAGTTGACTCTGGGTCTGTATTTAGTAGTTTGATTTACAAGGTTTGCTTATGAATACTTAAAAAGAATAAGGATCTTAGTTTGGTTGTTTTCGTGTAGATCAAATACCAAAGATCCAGTGTGTTGACATATATTAACCAAGCCCAAAAATATTCCGCGGTTTGTCTCTGGACTTGTCAAAGCTTTAATCATCTCAGAACGCACGTGAGCTAAGTTGGCATTAACTATTGCTTTTCCTATTAACGACGCTGATTGACTATTAAACGAAACAAAATTTAATTTAATTCTATGATTTCGTTTGGCAAAAATCAAGACGCGATTAATTTTGAGATAATTTTAATAGCAAACGTACCTGCTGTCAGCAATTATCTCTTGCCGATATAACAATATTTGTTTCAGTAATTCTCTCCAGTCAAATGATAAATTGGGAACATTTATGATTACATCAAGCATTGCTATGCACAGAGAACGCACAGGACGAGAAGAATGCTGAATGCATTTGCTTAGGAGGATCTCTAGAAGACACCATGTTGGTGATACATCATTAGTTTTAGTTTTGCCAGATGAATCACCGCTACGTTTAGCAAGCTTTGGTAGTATTGCTGTTGCCACTTCATCGACTTTTCCCTGGCTTCTTGTAACCATCTTATCCACCACTTTGGAACTTTCGTGGATTTCCTGAAGACCATCATCTTTTTTTGAATTAACTCTGGCAGGTATGCCGAAGGTTTGAATATGCGATGAAAAGAACTGAAGGCAGCGAATTAAATAAAATTCACATTGAGAACTGCCTTCTGTTCCTGCAACCGACACTTCTATTAAAACCGCCAACCAGAACCAGAACTGGTGGGTTATGTCAGGAAATATATTCTGTGGGTAGAAAACGATTGACTCTTACACTCGGTTAGGTCAGCGTTACATAATAATATTAACCATTTCACATTTTTTAACTGTTGACATACCGTATGAAAACTCTTCAAAAAAGTCATACAAGTTCCACGGTTGTTTGTATTTTCGCTAAGTTCCCAAACAAACTTGAGAATGAAGACTTTAGCTGTAAAACTCCGCACATGCATTCTAAGTATTGTAGATAAGATCAGCTCAATGCTTACAAAATTTCGCTTTTCCGCTATTGTAAGACACTTTCTAAGATTAACAGGAGAGACAGGAAATTCTCCAGTACTGAACAAACCAATCTAGAGTAATTTTATCAACAAGATTTATACAATTGAGAATTTATAATTTTAGTTAACTGATAATCAAACAGGTAATTACATTAAATGATGAACAAACTAACCTTCTTTGTAGAGTCCAAAAGTCTAAGCAGGTTTTCGTCGCTTTTCAGCATTAAAAATGCAATACTTATTTCCACAGCGTTTGAAGAATCAAACTGGCAGAAGAGAAGGGAATCGTCAATTTGTCCTAATACTTCGTATGACATGGAACACACTATCTCTGGGGTGATCACGTCCGCTTTTTTACACACTGCCATTAAATGATATTATAATTATATCATTTTGTCATTTGTCATTAATTTTAACCTTAAGAAATACCGATATCTAAGAGTACGTGGTCCTTGAAATACTGTCTGTAATAACGATTTAAACTTACGTGACTTGTATTGTTTAAAAACGGGATGCTTTTGTGCGAATGAACTTTCAATTATCTTCATTGCAGTTACAACTCCAGATGGCTTTCGAGGGAAAAGGAAAGGCACAAGGGCAGTAAGGAGCTACATAGGGAGTAAACAACAATTTCTTATCATTGGTAAACAATAAAAAATTTGCAGGTTCCTGTGCGATTTAAAATAAAATTGAAATCATACCTGCGTATTCCTATTTTGATCTTGCTCTGCCTTCTTTCCCAAAATACACAACTTTTTGATAACTAACCTACTTAATTTCAACCCTTGAGTCCTCTTTAAAACATTAATACATCCTTCAATCAATGTGTCAACGCTGAAAATTTCGAGGAGTCGGTTGACATTGGGCTTAATTAAAGAACGTACTACAGTTTGACTGCAATCACTAAATTTCGGCAGCAGTGTCTGTGCTGCTACGTTTTGGTCGGGAAGTAAAGTTTTTTTGATTTTTATCGCTTTCTTTTTGGAGACTCCTTTTCCCATAACTTTTTTAGTGGTACTGATGATAAGTTTACGAACAGCTTTAGCTCGGAGTTGCTCGTCAGGATGGTCGATAAGAAGCATAAACTTTTTTCCCTTTTTGAAGTTAGCCATATCGGTGGCAAAAATTGAATCTGTCTGGCATGCCAATTCGTACTCACATGGATATTCCCTTTCAAATCTTAATAATAAATTTTTTGCCCACTTGTAGTTATGATCCTTGTAAATCAAATACGATTTGCCAAGAATTTCAGCTCTGTTTCTGGGTGGCAGATGAATAATCGATAAATAATTCAGTAGCATCGACGGGTTTAAAATTCCTCCTTTCTTGACGTTAGCTAACACAAGCCTAGAGGCTACTTTTGATACATCCCACTCCATTGAAATCACGGATAGATCCTTCAACATACTTTTCAGTGCCTTTTTGTGTTTCACACACCATTCGAAGTATATATGATGCACCAACATTTCTATAAGCAGATATGTTTCCTCCAATAGAACCACGTCACGGTTCTATACATACAAACAAGAAAACCAGAGTTTGAATATAAATACATAAAAAGTATGGTAGTAAACTGCCAACGTAAATACATAAAATTTGCATTGGTAGAGTAATATATTATATTTAACTTACTTTAATAAGTAAATTAAATATACGCTTTATTTTAGATCCAAGTATGTTCCCGATTTCTGGATTTTCTTCTGCTGTTACCCCAATCGTAGCAATCATTACGTACGCTGCTGAGTACACTTCTCGATTGTTTCTCACACATTCGTAAGCATCTTCGAGAAAAATTTCTTCGAAAAATACATGTATCTGATTGAGGACGACATCTATTACGGTTCTTTTTCCCTTAATGTGTTTGTACTGTTTCTTCATTGAAAATTCTTTGCTGAACTTTGTTACAACTCCAACAATGGTTGACACCATAAACCCTAAATAGGTAGATAAGTTGTCCTGATGGAATTTATGAATCTATTTAAACATAAAAACCATTAAAATCAGAAATATTAACAATGTAAAACCCCATCTGCACTGCAAGTGCAAACGTACGCACGGATGTAGGAATCGCAACGTCTTAAACTCACCTTTACAAATTTCCTTAACGTCTGAAATAACCATAAGACAAAAGGACCATTAACATTTCCATACAAAGTAGATTTTCGAAGGACAGTTCCCGACTGAATACTGGGCACTATCCACTGCCAGTTGACAGAAACATTATCATAAGATCCTCCAAATTGAATCACCTACAAACAAGTTGAACGTCATATATTTTAAGTAAACATGCATAGGTATCTACGAATTATACATTTGAAATCCTATTTTATTTTAATAAGGTATGATAATCGTGAATCACGATTCGTGACATTACAAACCTGGGATATCATAACGAAAGTTTTTGTATCATAATACGGTAAGATACACTCCATCATATAATCAACATTAAAATGCTCAATATGAAATCTATGTTAAATAAAAATAAGATAAAAAATTAACATTAATAGTAAACAGTATGAGGATATGAACTAATGTTAAGTTGAAAGTAGGAATATGCACATACCTGCACACCAACCATTCTAGACATTTCAAACTTGCCTTTAACATTAGATAAGGAGATAAAGTTAACAAAAACATTTGCACAGATTCGTCAACCGTTTTGTTAGTTGCTGAATCTGCAACGGCTCTTTCAAAATTCTTTCCCTCTTCGGAAAACAAAATACTGCTTCTAAATGGTGAAAATAAGTCCGGACAAATCGATATGAGTTCATTCAGACCATCAAGCCCTGAAAATTGCCCAATTTTGTTATTATGTGAAGTGGTAGTTTAAACAACAAACAATGTACAATACAATGTCATTGGTATACAATTGCAATTAATTTTAAACAGTATAAACCATACCAATCTTGTAAAATGTATCTTTATCATATTTAGCAGCGTCTTCGGGCGAAAATATTATCGATAGCCTCTTGCGTTCTGGGCGTAAAAGAGATGAGGCTGGGGCCGCCAAAGCAGCAAGTTGTCTCTGCAACGTCGAGGTCATTGTTGTAGGTTTATCAGTAATAACACTCACAACTGGAGAACTCTAACCTACCCTACACTTCAGAAAATTACAATAATATCTCGATTTCAGAAAATAATCCAAAATATAATGGCAGGTCGACAAATAACATCAACCATGTTCTATTCTATATATTGTCACTGTCAATTTTAAGTAAAAGTATTATATTTGTTCATCTCCTTTTCACTATATACATCTTTTATTTGTAAGCAACCTAAACTCTGCACCAATTCACTGCAAATACTAGGCGCATTTAATTGCAATAATTGCATACAGAATATTTACCAACGGTTAAAAAAATCAATGGACAAGCAAAGTTTCAAAATACTACTGGCCACTGTTGAAAAGTTCACAAGTTCCACAAGTAGCATTTAAATCATTGAAAGAAACCTACCAAAAAATATTTCGAAAAGAAAGAAACA
>JAHZNB010005289.1:0-14125 GCA_027744295.1 Callyntrura guangdongensis
GGTTTCAAGCTGTCTGCAATAAAATAAATCCGTTAACCATAATAATGGGTTTTAACGATAAACAAGTGTCAGTGCCAGTGCCACCCAAGTTTATCTTCGCCATATTATACACTTTTTACACGGAGAAACAAGAAGCAGGCATACGTCAAGGCAGTCAGAGTCAACATGAGTCATGAGTGATATAATAAAACTTAGCAAAGTGAAGAAGTCATCACTTGATTTGTGATTATTACCAATTCCACAGGGAGTTTGAAATGATTCGTAAGCCATTGCTGAGTTACCTTTGAAGACCTGTAGGCGCCACATGGCGTCACCCTGAAGTTTCAAAATGACTGTGGACAGAGTTTTAGTGAATATGATGTATCGATTAGTGAAAACAGAATTTCAAAATTCGAAACCGTTTTTGAGTTATCGCACGAACAGACGGACAACGTGAAGTTAATAAAGTGACTTCGTCACTTAATATTATGGGTCATTTATGAGTAGTATGAGTATGACCTGCGAAGATTCAAAGATATTTATTATCCTTATTTGCTCGTAGAATATGACTAATGTAGGTTCTATAAGAGATGTGACGAGATATGGATTCCTAAAAGCTAATCATTCGTATTAGTGCGTACCACATTGTTTTGGTTTTAGTTTTAACTTCATATTCTGTTTCATATTTGTACATAACATCCTCTTCATGTACACATGTACTAAATAAATAACCGTGCCATCATTGTTGGTTTTGAATAACAATGCAGCGATAAAATTTAAAGTAACAAGAAATTAAAAGAAAGAAAGGTTTGTTATCTTGTTGTATCTTGAAGAACATTAAATTAAAACAAGTATTGCTTCTGTGTTTTCACGTGAAAATTGGAATAATTTATTACTTGTTTAAGAATTATAAAGCTTATTTTATATATTGCGCTTAAAAATTATTATTTTTATCTTGAATTCGCACTTTCGTCATTAATAACAACATATAAAATTACAACGCATTTGACGTACAAACGCTAAACGAATCACGATACGAATAGGTTATGTGTGAATATGTTCACACATTAAGTGGGACGAAGAGGGAAACCAATAAAACCTTCGTTCGTTTTTAGTCTAAAATACAGCAAATCTAAAATAAAGAAAAATGTAGCCAAGATGAAAAGCTTGACATAATTTCATTTTTTATAACATAAAAACGAGAAACGTGTAATATGAAAATGTTTAATATATACACACATCCAACAAACAACGAAACATATGGAAAAAATTAGGAATGATTATATTATCTGAAAGCAAAACTGCCACAAACCTTTTATAAATATTAAGATTAGAAACTAATAAAATAATTATTCATAAAAGTGAATGTAATCTAAAGTTAATGGAATTTATGTGGCAAATTTTCGTGGCTTTCACGGGGAATGGGAATAGCTATTAGTATTACTTGAAGAATTGGACTACATAATGTATGATGGTAATTTAGTTCTAAAAAAGAACCACTTGGTAGTTTACAACTGGAGCGGATGAATAACGTGATTGTTTCTGGTTTCTACTTCCAATCTTAGTTCTCCAAACTTTCTTTCCAATTGAGATTTAAATGATTGCAGTTTCTGATATTTAATCCATTCGGGCTCCTGTATTATTAACACAATTTTATATCAGTACTTAATTGTCAGCGAAAATTATTATATTCCATATTAAAAGTAAAACAAGTTTCAAATTGCAAGGCGTTACCTGAGATCTCATGCGAGGATTCCACCTACAGTAATAACCTTTCCAAATTTTCAAATGCCTTATTGCGGGAGAAGGCAGTAGTACTCGATTAGCGCCAGACTCTTCGCTATAGAAGGGATTCAAATATAATTCGCGATGCGAATTAATCATCGACCATAAAGAAACGGTTTTTTTCTTCAATTCCATTGTCACGCGCTCTTTGTCAGTATTATATAGGAATGTTCCGAATCGGCATGAGTATAAATGATCCAGTATTGTAAGCAAGAAGTATTCATTGAATTCAAAGGCATATGGAAACTGTAAGGACACTTGATAAACACAATCAATCCATTGAAGAAAAACAGGAGACCTGTCTGGATCCGAGTGTCGTTCATCGCCATGTCCAATACGCTAATGTAGTATTAAATTAGTTGACCAAAAACATGTTTATAATTATTACACTCAATTTTATTATTATTATTATACTCCTTTCTAATTGTTTCACAGATTATCAGTTTAATTACTGTAATAATGATTACTGATTTACTGGATAACTTACGTGTTGAAATTTATGCCCGAAACTTAACCATTCTTTTTCTATTAAAACTTCAAAACCTCTCAATGTTCTATAATATGGATCTAAAAGCAGCATTGCCAAACCGGTCAGCTGAATAAATATATAAAAATTATTTAGGTAATTTGTAAAGAGAAAACTACCCGCCAATGCTCAGAAAATTAAAATCAAACCTGTGATGTTCTATCCCAGCCATCTGAACAATGAACCAAAACGGATGTTTTATTGTTCTCAACTTTGTCAACAATTCTAACAGCACCGGAGATAATGCACTTCATATGTTCCAACCATTTGGTAGCTTCAATGGCAGACAACCATTTATTATCATCAATGTTGGGATAGCACTCCTCTAAGAAATTAAAAAAACAATAATTTTACGGTTCGATATTTCAGTAAATATAATCAATAAATCTCAGTGATGCTTACCTTTGAGTTTTCTCAATGATTCCCGCATTACATGTATATTGTGAATGTCAAGAAATATTAACTCAATGTTTTGATAAATATCTTCAGACTCATATCCTCCTCCTTTAGCTTTGTTGGCTACAGCGTTAGCACTAAAAAAAATAAAATATTAATAAATATTTTTCAAGCTTTTTCGTGGAGTTAGTTATTTTAAATAAAGCATACTTGGGTCTCGCGTCCATCACATATAACTTATGTGAAGTTGCATTCGCATCCAGTATCATTTGGAGGTATTTTTCGTCGTCTTTGCTTCTTTTCGCTGCGACACCAACAAGTGGTTGCGCGCACCTTGTTATGCTTGCTTGACCTTTTGGATGCAACCAAGACAAAACTGGAAGACGGCTTCTACTACGAAACGCTGCAACTGATCGAATAAATTCTTCTTCGTTAGCAGCAGCAGGTATAGCCCATATAGCTGGATAACTGTCACAAATTCCATACTTGTCATTGTATCTAACAATTTTCCAAGATTCATTTGGGACTCCCTGCAAAAGATATTATGATATGTAAATACACACACAGATAATAGATCGAGCGAGAGTCCAGAACGTACACCCGGTTGTAAGGTTGTTGTGTGTATGTATATATTATGGTACCAACTTGAAAAGCTAGAACTTACAAGTCGCTTTAACTCCTGAATTGGTTCGTAAACGCTCCAGCCATTTTCTGGGAACTGTTCATTGTAGGAAAATGCAAATGGTAAAGCCTTTCTAGTAATTGGAAATGCAAGTTGCTGCAAATCTTCAAAAAATTCTCTTCTGGAGTGGTTTTCTGGGTTGTGTGCGAATTTTAAGCTTCGTACGTCCTTGCAAAATATTTCGATTCCATACGAATTTTCTCCTCGACTTGAAACGCCTCCGACTTTTTCTACTCTATTAACCTAGAATACAAAGCAACTTAAATTTTCAAATCAGAATAATGACGATGTTGACATTGACAGTGTAAAAATAAATATATCTATACCGATGACAATGATATACTTCTAGGTATCACTTACTAAGCCTAATGGAACCTCAAATGACGCAGGCGTAGTCGTGGACGAGCGATCTTTGCTACTAAAAAATAATTTATAGTTTGTTAAGTAAAGGTTGCCTTTGATAGGACCACTAAATGGGCACAAGTAAGTCACATCTCTGCTCATGCGCTGAAGTTTTTCTCCTACTATACAAAGAACCTCCTCTCCCTGTGATAAATTACCGAATTAAAAAGTTACGAGTTTGCAGAAAACAATGGGAATGCACAAAAGTCAATAAACTATATAGCATAAGCCGTTATTATTACACTTAATCTCTCTCCATAATATGAAGCTGTAGTTAGAAGCCGAGCTGTATGATAGGCTTCATGTGAGGTAGAACTGGTCGAACTCCTCCCTTGTGAATCCTAAGATCAAATGTTATAATTAAATTAGTTTAATATGCATCCATACATGCTTAAACATGGTTGAGCATACCTGTATAGTTTATATTTTTAAAAACCTTTAAACACAACTTACTCTTGAAAATGTACTCTTTGAGTTTGTATCAGACGACAGTGATTCACTCGAACCTCCATGATGCCCTCCCCCGACATCGTTCGATGAAATATTGCTTCCATGAACCCCAACGATGTGTTTCGATCCCTGCATTATTTAGTACGTCCAAAGCCCGAGGTCAAATTTATTTTTCAGTCGTGAAAATAGTTACTAGTTGCTATACTATACTTTAATTTGCTATTTAAACCAAATGGTAGGTACTGTATTACTGTGATACTGATCTATTGAATGATTGTTTACAAATAATACTATCACTATCACTCACTAAAAACTGAAATGTTTATCCTACAGCGTGGCTTTAAATTTAATTTTGGATGTACTACATTTTAGTATTTTTATAATCGAGATATATATAGTATATAACTCAATTATTTTTATATAGTTTTTATATTTCTTCACCAATTTTGTTTACACTCTTGTCTTGTGAGTATTTTTTTTGTGCGTTCAGTTTGCGATAGATACGTCAATGCGCCTGGCTTTTTCCTTACCATAATAAAATAATAATAATAATGCACACCTTATGCATAAACTTTTGCTGTCAGCTGTCGATTCACTCGTATCAGTTTCGGTAAATAAATTTTCATTTCTCCTACTTGACAGTTTCACTGTTGTTCTTCGGCAGGCTGTCTACAATCTACAAGTCTGCCTATTCTCTCCACAATGCACTACTACACTAGTGATAGTGATTCCTGTTCCTGTTCCCACTCCCACGCCTACGAAAGTTAAAATCCATCGGCAGCCTGTCTACAATCTACAAGTCTGCCTATTCTCTCCACAATGCACTACTACACTAGTGATAGTGATTCCTGTTCCTGTTCCCACTCCCACGCCTACGAAAGTTAAAATCCTAATCAAAACGGCGAGAGGACATGATGATAGAATGATAATAGGATTTCAGATTATTGTGTACTTACTTACATAATAGGTACATACATTTACATGCAGGATGTTTGCAGTTGATGCCCTATGTGCTAATATTAGTATTTGTTATTAATGACTAGTCGTAAACAAAGTATTGTCACCTAGTCTTAGGCGTATTGTGTTCGTTTACTCATGTCTAGTATTTGCTTGCTTATAGGTAGTTGATCTTGTCTTCATATACCTACGAAGGAATTCATATCTCAAATCATATAAATGCCACTTTTTGACTTTTTTTTAGAATCGTGTGATTATCTATGATTTCTCCCTCTGATTCAAGTCACAGAGGATCATTTTGTAAACCAAGAGAAAAATTTATTTACACAAGTGACATTTAATAATGCAATTTTCGTTGGTTTTTTACCATCCTTTTTTAATCCTTTAATTAGCATCAGCTTACTTTAACAAACGATGCGGAAACATTACATTGTAAATTTATAGTACAGTAATTAAAATACAAAATTTTTTACGAGCTCCATATGAATATATTCAAGCATAGTAATATAAGTTAGCTTTCTTCTTCGCTTGAACTTCCATAATTGCATCCGAGAAATCCTCATGGGTTACTGTTGAGGCATTCCTCCTCAAGGCTATCATCCCCTGAAACAAAAAAATCAATTCGGTTCACATTACAATAATAATTTATATTTAAAATGTAATACATTGAGAAGTGATGTTATGACTTCTTTTTAAATTAATTAAGCAAACAATATTATCCTATGTGAGCTAGAATATCTTACAGAAATTAATAGCAATGAACTTATGGTGAAGATGTACACATATCTGACATTGTTTTTTTAAATACCCAAGAAGCTTACCCAGGAGGACCGTACAATAAAACACCTTTGGGTGGATGGATGCCTAGATTTTCAAACTTTTCCTTGTGTGTCATCGGCAAAACAACAGCTTCGATCAACTATAGAGATATGAAATTGGTTGGATTTAGTAATTTATGGATGTAAAGAGATACAAACAATCTACGTTCTGTTCTAACAATCTAATAGTCTAATACTCACCTCTTGAATTTGCTTATCCAAGCCACCTATATCAGAGTACTGTTCGGTTGGCCGATCATCTACTTCCATGGCTTTCACTCGGGCATCGTATTCTGGAGGTAAATTTTCTAGAATCAGGTAAGAGTCTTTGTTCACTCCCACAAGTTCTCCAGGTTTAAGTTTCTCGACATCAACCAAACCAATAACTGGAAGAAAGTACGTCTGCAGTAATAAAAATGCATTATTTAAACATTTACAATAATATTGTATTAGCTAAAGATATAGCAGCAGTGGGCAAAGCCTGACCTTGACATTGCATAGCTTAACTCACTGCAATCGAGTCGATTGAATCGACTCGCTTCTTACTTTAAGAAACTTGTTAAACACACATCTTTGTAACTATTTAACTACTTGCCTGACGCGTAGAGGTTTTAATAACCGCGCATTTGCCCTTTCGTTGAGAGTCCAAATCGACATTAGCTCCATCTTCTTCGCCCAAATCTTGTGGATCGACATCAAGTATCTAAAATTACAATAAAAACTTGCAAATTGAAAGGTTTCTAAGAATTAGTATTATAAAACTTACTCGTTCGGATATCAATTTACCTCAATAACATTTGAGACCAAATATGGCAGCGTTTTATTCACTTTTATCTTCTCTGTATTTTCCTTTATTTTCTCCCTCTGTGTTGTTAACTCATGCATTACACGAGTATGCTCGCTTCTCATAATTCGAATTTCATTTTCTAAAAGCCTCGTCCTTGTCTGAATGTCATCCGTTGCCAATTTTGAAATTTCCTCATCAAGCTATCACAAATTCGAATATATACTTTCAATAGTTTTTTGCACGCTTAATAGTAATAGTATTATTAATTAATTGCTTATGCTTGGGAAAGCAATGAGCATTCAAAGTTTTCAGCCAACAGTTGACATCAACTTCAAAATATTATTTTTAATATCAAAACAACTAAAATAGCAAAGAACCATTCACAATATCAACGATTGTTAATCATAGTTGAATAGTAGGCTATATGTAGTTTAATTGTAGTACCAACCTCGTCATCAATGGTCATCGCTTCCGCCTTGTTGGTCATGATGAGTTAGCAGTGGAAAATGTGTGCTGGCTACTACTTGCAGTTAGAAGTCAGTTGACAATTTGCAGCAACACAACGCTCAACTATTAAATACGATTTTTTAATTCAATAAAATCTCTTCGTCAATTACAAGTCTATCTATGCTAATCTAATATACAACATGTAATAATTGTAATCAAGTATTTTAAGGGTGTTTCAATCCTTACCGTAACCGTTCTAATCTTGCGTTGTTCCGCAACGAGAGGGTGGTATAATCACACGGAACAAAACTTGATGGATCAAGTTATTTTAAAATGATAATTTTAAATACAAACTTTTGATGGAAAAATACATAAAAATATTTTCTTCTCCGATTTCAATCACGATTTCACCATAAAATAGACTTTAGTTTGTTAGTGGTAAGGTAAGCCGAAAAGCCAACAAGAACAAATCATCAATATTATGATGGAATGATGGAATGACACAGCAGAACAGCAGCACTGAGGATAGCTACTGAGACTACACTACAACATAGCATATATAGCATACACACTGTGTATTACTACACAGCATAGCATATTATAGCGTTCTGTACCATACAATGAATATGAATTGTATGTCAAAGTATGTAAAGTAGTACAAAAAATATTATGTATATATTTTTTGATAATTTAAAAACTCAAGAAAGTATTAGCGCTGTTGAACATCAAGCTGTTCAGGGCACTGCAAGATCGTGTGTTCTGTTCACTGTAAAATGTACTGTAGGATCGCCCCAGCTGAAAAACCAAATTATACATACAGCGGTTTTTTCCGGCTCGTTACAGTCAACTGGCCAAGTTTTCTCAATACAACATACTTTCACAACAAAAAAACAAACTACAAGTATTAAAAAATAATCTAATTACGCTATCTGCGTAACTGTGTAATTTTACTGCGTCAAGACTTCAGACTTAATTTTAAAACATTAATGAAAAACGGATGAGAATGTCCGAACGTAGTAATAATTATTTGGATTTACGGCTACACGTTAGCAAAAACTCCTTCGTAAACTTTTATTTTTTCAGAAAAATTTGCGACGTTTTATGTACAAAGAAAGTACTTGAAATTTTGTATACATGTAGCTGAAGATTCTGCAAAGGGGTCATGTAAATCCATGACCGGGTATGTTAATTTTTTACGCTGTTATGTGGGTTGCATGAGATGTCAAATAATGAGCTAGTCGGCTGGGAAAAAAAACAAAAAAATCGGTTGACGAGATCCAAAAGAACATGAAAAAAACAGTTGAAACGAGAACCGAAAAATTCGGCTGAATAATTTAAGATATTCGGCTCGTAAGTTTATACGTTAAATGTACCATTTCTGTTTCGAGCACCGTTTTTGTCTGAAAAAATTATCCAAGCCACGCATACTAAACAGAAAAGTAACATGCTAATGCTGTTTTTATAACATGAAACTGAAATTGATTTACCAAGTGATATAGATGACAACGACAACTATGTTCATGCTCCCAAATCATTAAAAAGTCTAGTTTTGAAATAAAACGCCGAATGCACATCAGATAATGTTAAGGCCTAGACGCATGGTACATGTCAAGCTGTACTAATCCAGATCAACTCTTACTCTTACTTATAATGTAGGGTAGGACATGAATTTATCTTACTTCATTTTATGTTCATAACTCAAACTCTATCTGTAATAAATTCTTTGATATATGTGTTGACAAAAAATTTCAGTATTTTTATTTTAATTCTTACATTTTTGCATTTTGCAGTAATAATAACATGTATAGAATAAACTATAAACTAACGATGATAATTATTTTAAAGGGTACACAGTACCATGTATCAGTCTATATCACATACGTATTAATAATCAATATTAATATTTAAATATTTTATTCAAGAATTACAGGTTTGTTTCAATAGGTTTGATCTTACCAAAATGTTGAAAATATTCTTACGTCATGTTGATAACAGTTTGTAATATGCGTACATGACGAATACTTCTTACGGTTAAGGGTTAATAAAAAGTATGCTACGGTCTTCATCTAGTGTTTCTTGGAGGTTATCTTCTCTCCGGTTGAAATAAAATTAACAGTTTTACTTAGACTAGCCCAAAGAAAAACAGGCATTGACAAATCAACGTTAAAAATACTCCTTATCTAATCTGGCTAAATATTATAATATATAGGGCAGTTCTTTAGCTTCAGTACTGTTATAAGAAAAATTGACTCAAAATAAAATCATGTCGTATTAAGCTAGCGCGTAATTTAGTTCATTTCATGGTAAGCGAAAAGTACATTATAAAGTAGCATAAGTTTAACTAAAAATTGCGGTCTTTATTACAAATTTTACGTCAGCAAAAATCTGACATCGTTATCTAGCATTATCATAGGACAGCTCCTAACTAACTCAGATATAGATTTTCACTTCTCCTATTGTAATTGTATTTATCAAGCTAATCAATAAAATTACATACACTTTTACACTTAGTTTTTGATACATTGTTACAAACACAACGTAAACCTTTAAAATTTACGATTACACAATAGAAGCATTCGGAGATTTTTTGCATTATTCTCATATTGTAATAACAACTTATATACGTGGTTCCATATCTCCAACAAAATGAAAAGACGAAACCCCTTAGTTCATTCAGTCAGTAACTGAATTTCAGTTCAAAATCTTGCAGGCGTATGAACCTGTGATTGTGGTGATAAGGCTCCACCTCCATGCTGAGAAACAAATCCTGAACTTTGGCTAGATGAGCGTGATATTGGGTTTGCGAAACAATGTGGGCTAAGCATTATAGGATGTTGGCTGTGATTGATTGGTGGTGGTTGCGGAGAAGCCGACATATCATAATACGGACCGTACCTAATGAACGGGGCAAACATAGGTGTACTAGTATTGCTAAACTTTGGAGGAGAAATCAACGGTTTTCGTCCTCCGAACACTCCGCCTATGTTAGAACTTTGATAAGTAAATTGAGAAGGCGGTGGTTGTGCAGTATAAGCTCCATATGCTGGTCTTCCAACAGGACAACTCATTGAATCTATAACTGAGTACGTTGGGGAACTTCTTCCTTGAACTAATGGATAATCTTTCCAAAGCGGTGTTGCGTCTTGGTGCATTTGCATGGATGAATTGTACATCGGAGAGTATGTACAATAGCTCAAAGGTGAAGAACAAGGGTAATGTGACTGAGGAGAGTTTGATCTTGATGCTATAGGTGATGGCATGTTAAAGCCGCTGCCTGTTTTATTTTTAGATCCGATTTTAAGATTATCAAGCGAAAGGAAACTGTCACCAGAATTGTCTGACGTATCAGAAACATCTTTTAAGTAGTCATCATGTAATAAGGTTAACCCTGAGGAGCTATCACCTATAGAATTAATTGCACGTGTAACCTTAACCGAAACAGTGGGCGTAGGAACAACTTTGTTCACTTTAACTTTATTTTTCAATGCCGCTAGATGTTCCTTGTCCGTCATACCAGACCGCACCACGGCCCTTTCCACGATCATCTTGCATTGGTTACAAATGTTGTACAATTGTTCCAGCCGTTTTCTACAAAACATAAATGTTGTTGCAAGGGTTAAAATATAAATAAGTAGCCAAATAAAAGTTTTAATAACAAATTTACACGTACTGTTCTGCTTCAATCTCAGCGTCGTAATTCCTTTCATTTACTGGTACAAAGGAAGCCAACTGAAATACTTTTAAAACTTGGTTCAAATTACACTGTGAGCATAGGCCGTTTGTATTGGAACCACTCTTTTTCAGTTGATAGCCTGTAGCTGGGGCACCACGGATGGGACGGTTTAAGGCTTCTATAAATTGTGCTGGTATGCGTTTATTATAATGACCATCCTGTGAAGAAAACAAAATGTTTACATAAAGACGCTCCTCAAAATGGAATGCTTACTTTGGTAATTATGAATTAAGATTGCGAACGCACCGGAGTAAATCCATTATACTGGTGACAAGTAGGGCATGTCCATGTATCTTTTAGAGAATATAGAACTTTAGTATTAGTGTTACAAAACCAGCAGTTTACTCTTGCGGGGATGGCATATCTGAAAGTTAATGACATGGTATGGTATATGGTAAACATGAACATTGAACACGAAACAATTATTACAGAGATACTGACACCCACAAATAATCGATTGCTCCTTACCGTATTTTTCTGTAAATGTTTACTGAAATTATGAGCATAGAAGAAATAATTATGACAAGTAAAGTAATATTAATTAGACCCTCTACTGAAAACCATTCTATTATTTCAATATCCTTGCTGAAACGTTGGCCATAACTTATTAAACTGGCTTTCAGAATACGTGCTCTATCAAGTATTTTTGAAATGATGTAGTGGAAAACAGTAATATATGGGGTGAGATCGAGATTGTATGGACTCCAAGGCGAGGAACTTTGTACATTTTGCATTTTTATTGGAGAAGTGATATTCTGCATGTATCTTCCGTCAGTCATTTAGGGTTTTGTTGGCACTTTTTATTGTACAAAATGTACACAGTTCACGTTATACCGGTTAAACTAGGTACTACTCACTTCAACTATAAACAAATCTTTACACCATTACACTTGACATTTACACTCGCACAGTTTGATTGTAACTTGTAACATTTTTGTTTAAAGTCTTTAGATTTTAAAATCAAGAATTAAATCTTAATTAAGTCAAAATGATGCACATGTAAACATAAAAACAAACCACATGCTTTTAGAATAGATGAAAGCTTTGAAAACGAAGCAATTGGCAATCATACTAGTAGTGTTTTTTTATTAATTACAATTATTGTATTATGTTAAATTTTCTATTAACAGTTCCAAACGTTGAACACTTCAGTGCCACAAGTGAAATGACACCATTGATTGAAATTGATACCGTGATGATCGTGAAATCGTGATCCTTCACTAGACTGAACTCAACGCTAAATGCTACAAGCTAGACGTCCTAAAGTATAACGGCCATAATTATGACTTTATGGGCGAGTTTTTATTTTGCTACGATAATCGTTACAATAATAAAAAAATATTGTCACCCATGCACATTGTGTAATGTTAATAAAAATAGATGTAGTCGGTGTTCAACCAATTTGCAGTTGTTGTAAATCATTTGCAGTTACATTGCAAGGATACAAATAATTTTATGCCGCACTGCACCGCACCGTTCACTTCAACAATGGCTGTGGAAATACGATAATATGGTATTCTACAGGTCAACCTAAACCTGAGTTTTAATTCAAAAGTAAAGCATTTATTTCACGATTGAAAATATAGGAAATGTGTCTATCTGTAACGGTGTATACTAATATAACGTTGAACGTATAGGTTGTTTACTATTATGCTCATTGATCAAATTTCAATCAGCAGATAATCGCAATGGGTCGTATTGTGACTCCCCATTTACTTTACTTCTATCTAAGCACAAGTTGTATGCTTACAAAACTAAAAAGAATATGAAATTATATTGACTATATTCACTCCCTAGTCTTTACATTTTCATCACTGACAGCAATTAAATGATTTGACTAATTGAATTAAAGTTTTGATTGAAGTCAGAAATACTGTAAAAACCTACATGCTATCCATTATCTGGACGACGATAAGTTGAATCGGCTTACGACTTTACGACGACTTACTAGTATGTTTATGTTCTAGTAATGCAATGGAGAAAGAAATTCATTATATGAACATGTGCATAATATTATATTGTAATGTATATGTTGCGTTTTGCTAGATATCACGATACGCGACTGTGCGGTGGTAAGGTAAGTGGTGGTCTCATCTTGGAGGCATGGACGGTCGAGTATAAGCGGTAAAGTATTAAGTACTAGAAAAAGCGAGCGAATAGATGGAACACAATATGGATATGGGTAAAACGAACAACGCAGACGGCAGACAAGCTTTGGCTTTGAGTAGGCACAACAGACTTAAAAGAAATTCAACTTTCAAAGAAAATAGTCTAAACCAACAAACAGAGCAACAGAGAGAATATGTCGTCGATACGAGGTAAGTAGTACAACTTGTACTACAAGACAGCAGAAATATAGAGAAAGAGAAGCCTTGTAACTTGCAAAGTTGCAAAGGATCTGGCATACGACCCGGCTTTACGAAAGACTCACTACGATCTGGCATTGGCATTGGCATCTGGCACCAGACGTTGATCAAATCTCACATAATGTGCCGGGCAGGCATGAACAACTTCACGTGCCTCCTAACCGGTAAACATCACTGCACTGTAGTAAAACAATTGTAAGCACAGTAGTATGAGTGGCGATTTGCCGAGACGAGTGAAACTACAAGATATCAGTTACACTTGTTCTTACTGTCACAGTATTTCTAGCCTTAGTCAATAGTAGATCTTCAGCAGGCTCTGATTTTACTTGATAGTTGAGGATAAATTTACAATGATAACCAAAATAGCTAGATTGAACAGAAACATATTTTAATATTTATTCACTATTCACTACATAACAGAAACAAATTATTCTACATCATTTTCCAAGAAGCAAGAGAAGGGGCTTGTTTTCACACCCTTTTGACCAAAAACGGGATTGAAAATTGTTGTCGCCTACAATGTATTTTTCAACGATGTTATATTAGTCACTTTTTCTGTTTGTGCATGCATGCTACGTTTACTGTACTGTTTACGCAATACAATAAAATCGTCTTATTTTAATGAAATGCCACTAACTTTTTAAAGTTTAAGTAGACACAATTTTTCCTCTCACATCCGAAAAATAATACATAAAACCACAAACACGTAACGCATATACCGACATAATGTCAAATTACACTACAACGATGATTGATGAATTGATGATTGATTGCAGATGATATATGGTATTTATTTG
>JAHZNB010005290.1:0-15089 GCA_027744295.1 Callyntrura guangdongensis
TGACAAAAAAAGGTTTGACTTCGTTTTTTGCAGGGTATTGCTTTCTAAATATGACCATTCATTTGCTATATGCAATTAAACCGCGATTTCCGCTTCACCATATTTTGATAATGCTGTAAAATACCTGTAATCTGTCATCCCCGCATTTAATTTACAGCCCAGAATGGTGTACAAGCAACAATACTTTTACCATTACGGTCCAAGTCTCTTCAATTCCACCACGACTTGGTCCGTTTGAGACGCACGTTGCAGAGCATTTGCAAGCACTTGGCAGCATGCAGTTCGGCTTCGCATTTCTCCTCACTCACCACTCACGAGCGAGCGATTGCCCACAAATTTGTGCACAAGTAGGTACACCCCAAAACATTTGCTTTTCTCGGTTGGTGAGATCCACATCAAATTTGAATTAGACAGGGATGGGTCTGCAACCAACCTTATTTTGTAGTCTGGACTTTGCAGATTAAAATGCGGTAAACTACAACTTTGGTTACCAATTATCTTGAGTGTCAAAGGTATTTTCAAAACTCCGCTTTGAAGGTTTATTTAAATTTTTAACTGTAGTGGGTTCTGTTACATTTTATCGGCAGTTTTAACGCTATAGTTAAAATATTTGCCATAACTTCAGCAGTGGAGACGCAGATGAAAGTGATTGTATTTATTATGTATATAATATTAATGTAATAATATATAATATTATTGTATATGATATATAAAGCAGGATTCACAAAAACTTGATTTGATAATTTTGGCCTGTCAATTGAAATTGCATCGCTATTCAAAATTTAAACTAATTGGGAATGGCGACCACACCAGTAGAACATAGAGCGAATCGGTTGTTTCTCTACAACTACAAACGTTGCATGAAAATCTAAAAAGACGAGCGCTGTCATAATCCAACCACTCATAGCAGTCTATGCAAATTTTTAGTTGTCCGCGATCTTCAATATTTTTGTAACGGACAACTAAAAATTTGCATAGACATGCTATGAGTGGTTGGATTATGACAGCGTCTTTTTAGATTTTCATGCAAATTTTGTAGTTGTAGAGAAGCAACCGATTCGCTGTATGTTCTACTGGTGTGATTGGGACAGAGCTTGAATTTTGAGCTCCCCAAATGCACCCCCGGGAGTCGACCAAATTTGCTGGATTAGTACACTACAAATGCTACTAATAGTATGTACCTACATGCCAAATTTGAGTCATTTTTGCTAAAGTTTAGTTTTTGACCGCTCAAATGACCCACTGAGCACTGATTCAAACAAAAAGGTTAAGGGGTAAAACCTCATATATATATGCGTGGTAAACTAAATAAAATTGTACGTAAGCAGGTACACCCTAAAGCATTAGTTTTTCTCGCTTGCTGGGATCTGCATCAAACTTGAAATAGACATGTTTGTGTAAGCCACCGCTCTTACTATGTACGCTGAACTTCGCAGAGTAAATTGTGGTGAATTGCAGCTTTTAAAACTAATTACCTTGAGTGCTAAAGGCATTTTTAAAACTCAGCGTGGCATGTAAATTTAAGTTTTTATTACCGGCTTGATCTACTATATTTTATCTGTGTTGTGAATTACAATTTTTCCATTGTTCGTCGTGTATCGAAACGTAAAGAGTAACAAACTAAGTATTAAAGCACTTTACTCATTCTGTTCGACAGTTCATTGCCGACAGTGCCGGGTAATGAATCTTAAAAGTGAATACTTCCTACAAAACTTTTCAAATTCACTACTTGTACATTCAATCCATTTTTATTTTACATGTTTACACGTTTGCGACAATTATTCTCGTATTTTTGTGGAGTTTATGAGAAATTCTGTTGGTTTTGAACGTTGGAATTTTCGAACGTTTCATTTTCTTTATGCGATGTAACGACTTGCATGTCCATTAAGGTTAGCGGGCTATATTGAAAAGTTGGTGAAATACGACAAATAAGGCGATTTTGCGATACCGTTGAAATGAATATGATAATGAATAAAACGCATATAACCATTATGTGGAATATTTTAATAAATTTTGAATATTCAAACAGTACTGCTAGTTAGTTTGCTAAAATTACAAGATGTACGTTACGTTTTTAAGACCGAAAAGTCGAAAAGAAATTACTTATCTCAGTTACCAGCAATAACAACACAAAAAGCTCATATAAAGTTTGTAATATATTGTATAAAATTAAACATAATTAGTTTCCCATGCCATTACTTTTATAACGTCTTATAAATACATTATCATATATCGAGAAATTATCACCAATTCTAATTACTACCAAAACAAAACAACTCGATCATTTGTCGACGTACGAAAAATGGATTCATTGATATTATTCATCGTGTCTTATCGCTTTGCATACGTTAACTAATATTAATGTTATCCAAAAATGTACGCATAAAATGGTTCCAGTTACCGTTAGGACGTATAAGAAAATTTAAAATTAATTATTTGACAAACGAATCAAGCGAAAACAAATATTCATACAGAAAAATTGGAATGAGACACAAATTTGATGACCAAGCAATGAATTGCGTACACAATGAAATTTGCACCCCAAGCTAAAAGAAATAACGATTATACAAATGGCTAAACGACAACAAAGAACCACATTTCAAAGAATTTGTGAATATTCGTCTTTGACTCAAGTCGTTACGCTTATCTTGAGCATAAGCTAACACTTGCCTTTACACTTGCTAAATTGTACATTTGCAGTCCTGTTTCTCTACTTTACGTGATTTGCCATTTGCTGCCTTTGCTTGTAGTCTCTTGCTTCGCTTTTTATTTAGGCAAGTGCACTCAATCTTTTTGTACAATGTGATTATGTGTTTCTTCTTAACATGATCCTGTTAAATAAAAGAAAGTTGTTATGACCGTTTTATAAAACATTGCAGTGGCAATCAAACTTTATGTTTTGCAAATTGATTACCTCCAGAGAGATATTTCCCGCGTAACCACATACAGGACAGAGTGTTTTCTTTGGAATATATGGGACGACACTCTTGACTATCGACTTTTCCACGATTGTATCAAAAATTGTTTGAGCAAAGCCGACGACATCTAACGATCCAAGTTCTTTTCCCTTGATCAATTGAGTCATGGAATCGAATGTCTTGTCCAGTGTGAAATATTTGACGAATAAATCTGCTATGTAGCATGTGTAAATGCCACAGCCATACATTTTTGCATTCAACGGTTCTTTTTGTCGATTCCGAACTTGCCACTT
Organism: Callyntrura guangdongensis; assembly: GCA_027744295.1. Classification (NCBI taxonomy): domain Eukaryota; kingdom Metazoa; phylum Arthropoda; class Collembola; order Entomobryomorpha; family Paronellidae; genus Callyntrura; species Callyntrura guangdongensis. The sequence continues at coordinate 3,212 of JAHZNB010005290.1, forward strand.
GAGAAGGACGTAAGACGTTTTTACTTTTGTCAGACCCATTTTCTGGAACATTCTATTCAAATATGGTCGCGTTACATCTTCCAAAGTGTTGTCGTTCTCAAGACCTGTATCGTACACGTAAGCACGTGGCAACTTGATTTGTCGTAGATCAATGACAATCAAAAACAGGTGACCGTCTGCAAACGTGTTATCGTCATAATGGAAAGCAGGCATCAAAAAAACCCGACCACACAGTTTATCTTTGACATCTACACCAGGCATAAATTTGAATCTGTTAGTTTTCTTGTCATCCTGGAAAAATGCGGTTTGCAGGAAATCCAAATCGCCTTGCTTTTGGGTAATCTCGTATATAAACGCATTGGTTGTTGAAATGAATTTCGATGTACCTAATTCCATCAAGGCAAACACTTCCAACAATGTCACAATGGTGCCGACGCTGTTGATGTAAATTACCATATTTTTTACTTTTTTTGCCTCAACGAAGCTCTTCAGATCGCTGTCAGGGTCATTGTCTACTCTTTGATTTCTTGTTTTGTAGTGTGCTGATTCACGGTCATCTCTTGGCATAATGTCGGTAAATAATCTGCTATTTCCTAGTTGTATTGTAATAGCTTTATACTTGGAACTTGATTTGCTACCACGGTGCTTGAGTGTCAGTAAAACGCGTTTATTCTGCATCTTGTGGACAAGAATAACTAAATACAAGATAAAATATTTTCAATTTAAAAAACATTGCATCCGAGTTTAGTGGGATAAATTTGAGAATTAAGGTAGAGCATTTTTCATGTCAAAATTTATTTAGTAATAAATGCTTCGAATCTTGTATTGTAATGTACAAATGTGCCATCGAAAGTACTGCAAGTCCCCCGTTTCCTTATTTTCTAAAATATTCCGGTTTGAAACGGTATAAATCGTGTTTACAAATAAAAGTTTGCACAATTGGAGAGTTATGCTGTCAGCCAAATTAAGATAAAGATTTAACGGAAGTATCAATTGTGAAATTTTGATTTTTGCTGCTCATTCAAGGATTAGGTGTCGAAATCCGATAGTATCATCCGCCGCTTTCCTTATTTTAAAAACTTTAGAGCTTAAAAAAATAGAGGGATTACAGGTTTGTGAAAAAGGGTTGTCGATGGATTGGAATAGGTATAATATATAGATAGAATGATTGGCAAATTGGAATAAGAAAAAATATACGTAAAGAGTAGTCGGGGATGGGAATTTTTCTTTACTTGTGTTTTAAATGAAGTACAAAATTAAATGAGTACTGCGTTTTCAATTATGGACAATGTCTTTGCTGTTAATGTAAAATAACCCGGTCAACATGAATATTTATCCATATATTACAAATAACGATTTATCAATCTAATTTCAAGGCTAAACTAACAGAATCCAAATAACTTAAAATTGGCAGAACCACTCGCGAAGTTTTGCCTAGCAATTATTATTCTTTCGTCAATCGTCAGTAATGGCATTCCGCGTTGCTTTCTTTGGTGGACTCTCACTAATCAAAGCAAATTTTGTTGCATTTAAATCTACTTGAATCCCTTGTAAAATGTTTACAATATGAGAAAAAGACAACCTTGTTCTAGAAAACTTTTCAATTTGTGATGCCACCTATCAGCGTTTTTTGTTGTCCGTGGATAATCATTTTCGTAATGATTCCAAATATTTTTGCTGAATTTAGCATCATCATCTACCCATGCACATATCAACCTTGTAATCATAAAACCTCAGTAGTCTGTAGTAAGTGTTAAAAATTTCACGGCTAACAGACATAAATAATAGTTTTGCTACAGCAAAAATGTAACCATTCAAACACCGAATATAAGACCTACATACGTGCATGTAAAAGTAAAAGTTGTATTGAACGCACAAGTACTTTTCTTATGTGTAAGTTTATAGTAACAACACTTAATTAAAAACGCAGTACTAACTTAATTTTGCATTTCATTTAAAACACATGTAAAGGATCATTCCTACGCCATCAAGATTTCTTCACCTATATCTTCCCTATTCCCAATCGCCGATCATTCCATCTGTATATAAACCCTATTTCCACTTACCAACCACCCTTTTTCACTGATCTGTAATCCCTCTATTGTTTTAATTTTTAACTCTTAAATTTGTAAGATAAGGGAAAGCGGCATATGAGACTGTCGAGATTCAGGACTTTACCCATTCATAAGTTCATGAAAAGGAGGTTTTTAGGTGATGGTTATCACAATGGCACCCCTTCAAAATGTTGACAGCCAATCTGTCAACTTACATTTATAATCGCAAAACATAACTGTCGTTGCTTAATAAGTTTTGACATGCAATAGCAACTCTTTTGATACACATACTATTTCTGAAGTAAAAATTATGACAAAATTAAAACGCAAAATTACCTCCTTGACGGGAAGCTGGCAAGTGGCAAGCCCTAAATAAGGTTAGTTTGTGTATCCTGTTTGGTGGTAAAAGAAGAACACGAATTAATTATGAGACAGTGTTGATGTAAGTTCAAAGCACTTTATATTGTTTGCTGGCAACATAAACACATACCTTGCATGTAATTTAAGATGTTCTGATTTTTTAAAGACTTTTGAACAGTCTCTCCAATCACATTTATAGTTTGGCGCTTCCTTTGTTTCATGGGTTTTCATGTGGATGCACAGCCGCTGATTCCGATTAAATGATTTCCCACATTGCTTGCATGTAAACTGTCTAGCCTTCTTATGAATAGTCAATTCATGATGGTCCAGACCATTTTTACTTCGAAATGGTTTTCCACAAAAATTACAAAGAACTGAACCCGCTTTTGAATGTGTCGTGTTAATGTGCTGTGCGAGACGGACTACCCTTTTTTGGCATAATTTGCACAATTTTCTTACTTTTGGCTTTACTTTCGCGCGTCTGAAATGTGCCCTGTAAATAACAATGGAATACAAGTAAAAATTATTTTTCAGCTAACCAGGGATGGTCCCGTGCTGACACCTTCAATTCAAGAAGCAAAACATGCGTTTCGGTAGTATTTGACACGTAGAAAAACGTGACGACATTCATTTTTTGTCTAACCAAAAAGTTTCCGTTATTTTAACGGTTATATTTAGTCACTACACAGCATGATTCAATTGCCATTAAGCCACAAAGTAATGTTGCTGGGAGTGCATTAAAAAATTTATAAATTAGGTCTCACCTCTGCCTTTCTGAACTTAAGATTGACATTGTACCTTGAATATAAAAATATAGACTGGGAATGGACACATTGTCTTCAAGGCAGCCCACTTGAAATTTGCAGCATTCCTTAGCTGATATGAAACAACTGTCAGTATACTGACATGACCTTAATGTAAATGTGCTAATGACATCAAGGAAAGCAAAAATCGTAATAAACATTTTTTCAACACAGAAACTTAATTTTCATTATACGTGAAAGCTCATATCACGGTTTTGCTTCAAATGGCTTTCATTATTCAAGTGAGTACAACAGCGTTTTTAAGTCAAAATTTATAAAAGGTCCAACGACCATTTATGTATAAATAAAATTTAATTTACGATATTTTAGATTTACTATCTTTTTAAGTTGACGCTGTGGCTCTATAACCGTTTAAACATGTTTGTAAGAGCTGTTTACTGTTAATATAACCGTTAAATTAACGGATTTTTTTACCTTAGACAAAAATTGAAAGACGGCACGTTTTTCTACGTGTCAAATACTACTGTAACGCATGTGTCGCTTCTTGAATTGTAGGTGTCAGCTCGGAACCTTCCCTGGTAAGGTCAAGTAACAGTTTAGATTTTCACGAGCAAAGGTCCTTGTTAGATGGGGGAGGATGACAGAGCCCAGTAATGTGGTGATGCCAATTACTGAGTTCTGTCCTTTGTAAAAGTTAATGATTTATAATATTGTGGTATGGATTCCTGTTTACTTAGAAGACTGGAGCTGGCTAGCTTGGGGCATTGAGATATATTGGGAAATGAGAAAAATTAATATAGTAATAGTAATGACATAATAATAATGACTACATTTAATGAAGATGTGTTTCACACACCTTCATTGAGTGTTAACTCACCCTAAAAAAATAATAAACGTAGCATACATATATAAAAACTAAGTATAGTGAAGAGAATGTGAGTATTGGTTATCCTGTTAAAGACATTATTTTATGTAATGAAAATGAGAGTGTGGCTTTAGGGACATCCGGTGGCAAAGTCCAATGTAAAATAAAATAAGAATATTATTGACCAAGTCTAACAATATTAAATAATAATAAGTATAATGTAAAATGCAAAAGTGAGTAAAAAATGTGCTTCTGCCATCCGGCGAAAAATAGTATATATAGAAAGAAAAATGAATGTAAAGGGAGAGAACGAAAGGAGATAACACAGCGTACCAGCACTCTGGGCCACTGGCCGAGTGCTGGAACACAAGGTTATAATCAGTGTGTCTTTGGTGCTACTCTAAAGTTGTAGGGCTTCCGCCCCATTCTCAAAAAAGAGATACAATCTTTATTCCTAATTTTATACTTTGTGTTCCATTTCGCTGTTTTCAATGCATTTTGCACCATATAATTCATAACAATATCAATTGTTTCTTGATTGAAATACGTTCTTTATACATTCAGGCAAACAAATTGGTGATGACTAGTTTTAGATTTGTGAATGCTAGTTGATTGATTTATTTAAATTAAAATTTTAAAACAAAGTCGTGTTACGACTACGGAATCTTCACAAAGTCAGTCCGTGGTTTAGCGCTACTAAAACAAATCATATTTTCTGCAAGGATCCGTTTTCATGCAAAAATTATGGTACCATTCAATTTGACTTTGTACCATTAAAAATGATAATAATGTGAAAGTCATAATAAAATTCAGTACGTCTGATATTAGTAAACAGAAAAATATATTTTGCTATACCATGCATTTAAATATTACGATAGAAGTAATAGTATTCCTTTTTTCTGTTGTTTGATTTTGATGCATCGGTTACAATGCCAACTACGAGTATAAAAACCTTTATTTATATTCTTCAAGAAGTAGAGTAACTTGATTTAATATTGTTGAATATTTACCTCCACTTCCATCATTTGGTAGGTACGTTGAACGAAGGATGTATATAGGTAATAGAAATAAAGTATTAATAAATAGGAACAATTATTCTTTTTCGTGTTGAGCCAACAGAGCGAAGGTTAATTACAAGATGTGTTTGGAAACATAAATTAAAACTAGTTCAATTTCAAGATAAAATGAGAAACCTAATTGCTTAAGAAATACCTACGATTACAATGACGATTGCATACTAATCATGTACAAACCATTCCTATCATCCGAAATTTTGTTATATTTCCTTTTATATACATACCGTGCACCGGCGTATTTAAGGGGGCCCCGGGTCCACGTGCCCCCCCCCAAATGGCCAGCGCAAGGAAAAAATTAACAATTTTTCAAAAATTTGACCCTATGATTTCGGTAATTTGGTACTAAAAATGGAAATTTTGAAGAATATTTTCCGAATTTTTTTTCGCGCTCCGGACGAATCCTTATCTAAAAAATAAAGGTTGTACCTCCCCCAAATTCTTGAGCTAGCTACCAGCCTGAAATCGTAGTTCTGTATAGGGTATGACGAATCAGCAAAATATAGGGAAGAGAAAAAGCTGGTAGAAAAAACAATTATGTACGAGAAAGATTTTATTTGTTTCGTTTTTTAAACAGCAATAGTTTTCTACTCTTCAATTTTCTTGACGATGTGAGTTGAGAATTTTCAGATAAAGTATATGGAGTTGTGCTATCATTCAAACAACCAAAACTTCATTCAAGTTTTCAAGAAGCCAGTCCACACGTGAGCTAAACCATATACATATGCAATTGTACTTAAATATATGCTGCACATGAAAACGGTATGTACATTAAAACTTCAATATTACACGAACTAAAACTTACCCTATTTAAGTTACCTGTCCAAAAATAGCTACCGAAATTCTACATAAATAAGTTTTAAACTGTCAACAGATGTCGTACTCCTTTTCTATTTTCATCTATAGGATAATAGGATAATAAAAAAAATCTTCCTTTAAAATCTTATATCAACAAAATACAAAGAGAACGCTGTTTGGAATTTAGTATTTCTTTATCTATAAGCGATAACGGCTTTAACATGGTCTTGTTAGCTTTATTTTGAAAGTGCTTACATTTCTTTTTCGTTTCTAGAAGTTTGGCATAAAAGTCGAAGTAGGAAGACATAATAATCCAAATAACTGTTTCATACGAGAAAATGTTAAAAAAATAAAATCAATAAAGTATGGAAAGTAAGGATAATTATTATTTTATTTTGCCCGAAATAGTGCCTGGCATACCTAAGTGTATTACCAACACGACACGACATAGGATCAGAATGAGTACCTTCTAATGTATACTAGTAGTTATGGTTAAAAACTAACATTAAAAAAGCTCAATTTCGATTATAATACAAATGAGAAAACACATTGTTTAAAAATTCTAACTCTTACGGAAACGATTACATTGGACAATTAATAAATACGTCGAAATATATATGTAGTAGTTTAACATTTTCCCAACTGGGTGTGGCAACGCTGCCATTTTGAGTATATGACTCGAAATAAACGTACTACAGAGTAAGAAGCAGGGAAATTTCGTATTTCTTCTTAAACATAAAAAAGTTATAAATCGTTCATGTCTACTATCATGGGCTGTTTCCGTTCATTTTTATTAACAGTGTTTATATCCTCCCTTTTTCCCAACCATCTGGCTTAAAAGTCGAAATAAATTCAGCACGATATCATCACGCAAATATCTTTTCAGTTCGAGATGACAAACGCCGAGACAACATTTTCAAACGCTTTTACCCAACAAAACGTACAAACGAACAACTCATGGAAATTATAGAAACAAATCAGTACGAAAGGACATCAGAGAATACGCCATTGCTAACATGGATCGTCAAGGAATCATCCCATTCTATCCGATTGGCAAAGCAAATAATTGCTGATGGCAACAGAACTATCTTGACGAAAAGCCAACGTCCGGAGAAATCGCAATGGAGAATCTGCAGTCAATTAGGAAAGACATCACTGACTCTAATACTCACCGACGCACTTCAGATAACCTCAGGAGTCATAGGTTATCTGGATGATATTAAATATCATGGCGACTGGGGTCAATGGTTCTCGTATATAACTGGATTTCGACAGGTGGAAATGATTCAAGAAAATATTGCAATAATAGCGTTGTCTCCAGCTGCAGGCGACCCTCGAGATTTTATAACGTATGATTATCATGAAGGAATGATGACGGCACCCTTTTTGACATTTGTTGTTGCATTGGTGGAAAAACCGGATGGCAAATCGTCGTTTAGTAAGCTTTGGTGGGCTTGTCGGTTTTGCAAAATGGAAAATCTTATTTACGAGAGAAAACACTTTTTCTCAGGACAACTTCACCAGCTTGTTTTGGATTTCTATGAAGAGAAAAACGTTCACTATCGAACACCTCTGGTCATGTCAGCCTATTCAAGTGAAGTTAAACCCATTCTTAACGGTGTATTAACGTTAAGCGACAAATTAGGATTCGGAAACAAGCAGACGTGTGACGTAAACCCTTATCGATATGTTTACAAGAAAAATGAATCAATACCAGGTGATCACATTGTGCCTTGCTCCAACCCGGCAGCTCTGTCAACAACCATTGTTGCAGATTTCCTAAATTTTACTTCTGTTTTTGGAACCACATTAAAGGATGACTGGCTACACACCTACGTACAAGCTTTAGTCAAACAAGAATATGTTACTAATGAAACTATGGTAATGTTTGATCCTAAAACTGACTATTTTGCTCTATGGGACTTTGCACCTTTACGTTTAACCTATTGTGAAAATAAAAACGACAACCGAGTAGACAATATATTTCAAGTTTTGGGAAGTCCTTTCGACATTGGTACTTGGATCTTACTATTGTTTACGCTTGTTGCGTTATTTATTTACTTTCGATATGAAACTCTGATTCCCGCGAAAAAGTATCAGTCATTGATAGGCACAGTATTTGATTTGGTTAGAATGTTACTTCAAAAGAACGTTTCAAAAGTTGATGTTTTGCGAATTTTATCTTTGGTAGTGTTTTTCTGCACCGAGAACTTATACCTAATGACAATGACATCTAATATAACAGCACCACCCAAACCCCATGTAAAAGAGTCACTTTGTGAACTCCTTGATGACCGGTACAAATTAAGACAAGGCCATACTACATACATGAGCCGTGAGGAGACTGAACGCATATATCCAATAGCTAGAAAAAATTTGGCTTTAGAATTGGAGTTAAGCATCCGTACAGAGGACTTTAATGACAGTTTATTGGCAACAGAAAGAAAACACAACGTCAGCAAATATTTGTACTGGTGGCCGCCTTTATATTTCGATGACTTTGAATCTTTTGATGATTTGAAAAATACAGATACGTATAGATTCTACAACTGGAAAATGATAAAAGTAGTTAGAAAACAAATGTTAATAAGTACGGAAGGAACAGTAAGTTTCAAACCATACCCAAATACAACCTGTCACTTTGTAAAGAAGCAATATGGTCTTGCCAAACCTATAGTATTTACAGTCTACTCCAAAATAAAGCCTTTAATCACAAATATTTTGCAGATTATTTTGTATGATAGTGGTATTAGACACTTTATACAGTCTTTGGAGGATAAACGTCAATTAAATTATAAGAAAAGTCGAGAATCTGTCTCTGATAGTGTGGCTGTAGTGAAAGTTAGTGATCAGAGATTTTTAGCTGTCATCCAGTTTTTAGCATATGGAAATGTGGCAGCGGGGCTTTGTTGGCTTTGTGAGACCTACAGCATATCACAAATACTTGAATGCATTAAAACAATAATTCCTCATTGCCTTTTTTATGTTTCACTCACGACAAGATTACTATACTACAAAACTAAGCTAAAACTAAGAATGATGCTCAATAAATAATAAGCCATACATTGTTTCACTGGATTTAATTAAAAATGACATGTGGTTAATGAGTAAAGCTTGATCTAAAATGACTGGAAGAATAAATTAATAAAAACCCTGTTGATATTGGAAGATAAAGTGTTTACAATCCTGCCTTTTGTAGCAAAAAATTTTGCATATAATTTCACATCAGAGATATTTTTAAACCTGCGGTATATAGTATATACCTGAAAATGGATATGTCGCAAGCACTGTACAAGCCGCATGTACTCTAGTACTAACTAGGTACACTTTTTCTTTGATAGGGGCCCCCTGAGTAGCGACAAAATAGTTTTAAATCAGTTTTTCATGCTGATCACGAATCTGTAAACACATTTCTGTAAAACGCAGGTAGTAAGAAGTTATGGTGATGGCAAGAAAAAGGGTTCACGATTGTAACAACAGCCTATGGTTTATCTCATGAGTGTGATTAGCTAATGATAATTTTCAAATGATGTCTAGCAAGTTAATACTTCTAATATAACAAAAAAAATATACAATCATCATTAAAAAAACATTCATTCCAGCTGTGGTGACCAACACTTTCGAATTTTATTCACGTTATGACCTTATATTAAATTAGTAATAGTAGCAGTCTGCTGGTAGGTCAATATACACCTCGCTGATAAAACTATATAAGCCGGCCAGCGTTTCCAGCGTTTTTAATGAAAAATTAATGACAACAATACTAACATCTTATGAGGATATATTTCACATTAAAACTTCATAAACGCACAGAAAGTCTTGACTATAACTGCAATTACATCAGCCACTTGCAATAGCTTTTAAGACAACCATGAAAATGAGGGAACATATTTTCCTTCACAACTTCTTACCACATTGGTTTTACAGAAGAGTGTTTAGAGATTCGTGATCAGCGTGAAAATGTAATTTAGAATTATATGGTCGGTACTCTGCGGGCTACTCTCATCGAAAAAGTGTACCTAGTAAGTGCGACAACTGAAAAAAGCGTTTGTTCAAATTTATTTGTTTCATTATAAAGTAAATCTTCATGATATCAACAATCATATATACGCATAGAGTTGCCAAACAACACCTGCTACTACTCTCACAGCAACTTGCCAAATGATATGTGAACATAGATGTATGCAAAATATGAAGATAATTTTAAAAACAATAGTGAGCCGATCAAAGGCGTAACTTTTTTGGCAGCGATAGTTGTCGATCGATATATATCTGTAAGTGACTCAATATTTATGTTTTCACACCTCTCTCCTTCGACCTTATAATCTATCAAATTCCATTTATTAGAGTAAGTCGAATAACTAACACAAAACCGCTTTGTCGGCAAAATTCCTTTTCAATCCGCTCCACTCTTGCTCTCTCTCTCTTTCTTCCTCTTTAAATACACAGCACAGCACATTCCATCATACACGCTCTTCTTCCTTGTCCTTCTGACAAGGATGTCAACAACGGTTTATTTCCTTTCTTTTCTCACACTTACTAATTATAGAATTATTATGACTTCGTGTATGATTAACTTGACATTGATCATGAATGTATAAATGACAAACTTGCAAATAAAGTATTTACTCAATTATTGCCCGACATCGAAAGAGTAAAGTTCTTATCTTTATTTTGATTTCGCATGAGCACAAGTTTTACTCTCTAAAATAGTCTAGCCCGATTACAAGTACATTGAGATGTCAATAATTGCTAACTGAGTTGTTTAAAATGTAGCGTAAGAATTCAATATCATTATCAAGTACCACTAGGTAAACAGGTTAAAACACGCAGATAAGATCAACTTACAATACGTGGAATTATTAAACAAATAATAAGAAATGAGGATATGTAATTTGTGAAAAACTCGACTGTGGTTAAACGCTTTTGCTTAATAATATTCCACTAATGGCAGGACTTAAATGTACCCAAAATGACAATTTTGAGTAAAATCGGGCAAATTTTAAGATTTCTACTCCTCCAAAGACATTCTAAGGGCTCACCATATTTAAACATTTAAGGATTTGTAGCTACGTAACAAACACGCGTTTTTACGCGAGCACCAAAAATAGCGGCCGTATAAAAAACCACCACAGCAAACTGCGTGCTCCTCAGATAATTTGCTACTTCCATCGCGTAATTTTCTGCCTGCGTGGTGCTCAGTAGTGCGAATAGCCTATTTAGGGGACTTTTGTGTACCTGCATGCATGAGTCAGTTTCTCCTAAGCCTCTCCTAATAGCTCGTGTCATAGCATATTACAAAATAGCGCCACCTGGTGGCAGATTTTCAGTCCCTATTTATGGAAACATTTGCAGCGATAAACAGACTTGGATATTAACCGTTCGACAATAGTGACTACATCATTGCCATGTTGTCATACCGTATAAAAATAATGATAACCAATAATAGTTTTGAGCAGATTTAAATTTACTCGTTGAATTAAAGAAACCATCCAACACGGAATTTTCTGAGATGATACTTGGCAAACGGCTTAGATCAGATCATTATTTGTTCGAACAGTGGCACTACTATTAGAAGACCGTAATGCCCCCATTGTCCCTCCCTTCTTTGACTCAGTGGTAATTAGCCTAATATACACACGTATAATTTCTTTCTGTTGTAAATTATAAAATATGAAAATGAAAACAAGCCATGTTTGGCAAAATTTTATTCACATATTTTGTACTAGAAGCTATGTACCGGCATACGCCGCTACTCCTATCTAGCGGGTGTATGGTATTGGCTTATGGCTTTGTAACTGTTCCCGTTTATCAAACAAAAATTTAAAGTTCCTTCATTGACCCCAAACGTCCATCTTGGGACTAATCTGAGCTGTTAACCCAACTCTATCGATTGGCGAAAACAGAAATTAAAAATTCGTTTGCGTTCAAAAGTTATCGTGTCAACAAACACACAGACAGACG
>JAHZNB010005291.1:0-10185 GCA_027744295.1 Callyntrura guangdongensis
TTTCATAGGAGAAAATATACACTGTAATCGTACACCTATATTAGATATTCATGCCAGGAAAAACGGACACGTTGGTATTTACATTGAAATTGTGTAAATGTTTTGAGCGTGGCAATAGAAAAGGGAAAACAAATGAAAACGCATATACCGGCCATTCTGCTCCAGACTGGATGCTGTGTTTGCTCTGTCTGACTCTCAGGCTGAATTATAAAAAGGTCCGATTAAATTTGGTACACAATCCTCTCTCTGTGGACCAGCCCAGGCAAAGGGATACAGATAGACAGACAAGGGGACAAGAGGGAGAGGATAAAGGAAGGGGGAGAGAGCGAGCGAGAGAAAAGATGATATTAAATTTAAATCCGATTATTACACGGGGAATAAAGCTGCAATGTCGTAACTTGTAACAACTTAGAAGACATGAAAAGGAAATTGTAGGTAGTCGGGGAGTATGAGCCTATTTTATTGGGGCAACCAGAGTAAAATGGTGATTTCGACAATGATCGTGAAATTTGTGAAAATTGCCTGTCATCCTGGTGTTGAAAAAAACATTTTACAAAGGAGAAATAAAACGACTACCGGGGAAATGGCATAATACAACATTTGACAAGAAAGGCTTTACAGTAATGAAAATCACATTACCACTTTATATACGTATCGGCTTACAAAACTGCAAAAATTCTTCAGTTCTCTCGTACAAAAGCTGAAAATGGGTTTTGTAGGGAAGTAGATGGGGTACCACGAAACCGAAGCCGGCATGTTTATAAAATCTTGCATGTGAGGAAAGACATTCTGGATTATTACTAGGTTTCCTTATTTTTTCTTGGCTTCTTTGTTGTTTAAGTCGACTTATAATAGTAATTAAACGTAGGAGAAAGCTTTATTACGAGAAGACAATCAACGTAAAAGCCGCTCATATTTAATCTACACAGAACTTAATTGTTCCCTGTCGCTGTATTAATTTGAGAGCTATTAATAAACAGTAATGAAAAGCTTTTCTAGGGCAGATGGATGTTACATCCAGGATGTACTTATTAAATGTGATCAAGAGACGAGAACTCTTCATCTCTCCTCTCTGTCTTTTTACGCAAACAATGTTTCTTGTTTCTTTGATCACGTATCATCATCATAATAAATGATTGGGCATGTTTGTGCAAATATTTGTTTCTTTAATAGAAAATTTCGGGCAACGTCCTTAAAAGGTGTCCACGCTTTGATGATTTCCCTATATAATCACACGTGCATTGTGTATAACTACTTGAGATGGGGATGGGGAGAGAGAAGAGATAATATTGCGTTTCGAGTCTCTTTACCGAGTCTATAGTATTCTTGAGACTTGAAGTGTTACGAAAACGCGTTTCAAGTTTAAAAAACTCGCTTCGTCGTCGCACAATCAGTCACGGCTTCAATGCAAATGCAATTTGTGGAACTTCTTCACTTTACCGTAAGGACAAACATAAAATGACTGAGAAAACACACTCGATTAATTCTCCGTTTTACTCGACAAATGTAGCCGCACAACAGAGAAGTAAGATGACGATAGCAATATGTTTAAGAGATGAGATGTTTGATCAGCCGTCCTCTCTCGCACACACACAGTTACATTTTTTTGCTGTACACTATTATAAGGTAATAATATTAATGGAGGAATAATTGCAACCTTAAAAACTTTTCATTCATCACGTTCACTGCTCCAGAACAAGGAAATTAGCATAATTGATGTGTCATGCGTTTTATGTGTTACACTGGTGTAAAAATGAGGAAGTAAAATTAAGCAATTTATGAATATTACTTTCCATCAGAAGTGTAAAGTACAATCTCCAATCCAAAACTGCAATGATTTTATAAATGCAAGTCTCACGTTGCCCCAATACTATTAACACAATAAAACAACTGAGTGGTGCGCTTATAACAGCGAATGCATACTTCATAATATATACAACGCTAATGTTTACCAATAACTGCCAGCTGCCTTTAGCCTGTCTAAAAAAATTGTTTCCAGTTTTTATTAAAGAAGAGTAATAAGTGTAACAGCTTTAAGAATACAAAACACAGGGGAAATTTACAGCGCCGGGCGCTGAGCGCTTACCACTTATATGATGGTAACACCAGTAACACGTACGAGATATGAAGTAATCTAAGCAGTCTAATAATAAAATAATAATAATAACAGAGTCACTTTAACTCTACTACAGTGTCCTAGTCGTCATCATGTAGTAAACTTTTCATCTTTGGCATTTGCGAGCCTTCTGGATTTCTACGAGGACGGAAATTGCTAAATGTGTTCGACCTCTGAAATCCTTTACGTCTGTTGAGAAGCTCAAAATCTTGCATAACCATGGATCGTCGTTCTTTACGAAAAGGAGCTTCAGGAGGACTAGCTTCATCAGATTGATCTTGCACCTGATCAGGGTATGGATGAAAGTCTCGGTTTAATTTCCTCATTGGGACGTGTCTCAGAGAATGTTTCCAGTCTCCTCTGGTATACCTCAAGTCCGTCATGATTTTAGTAACTGCATTTATTGTTAACGATTTTCCTCCCATGCCCCACATAAGATGTTTATCCAAGGGGAGTCTCTTCATTCTCAATCCTAACTGTTTGGCTATGGCGAGAGAGTGTGGTCTGCAGTCGGACTTGTCCACCATGCCGCCGATGATGTATATATCATCCTCATTATACTCCTCCAGGTCGTCTCTTGTATGAGGGGTCAAATATACCAGTCTATCTTTCGGAAACAAGTCTAAATAACTTTCTTCATGGATATTAAGAGGAAAACTGTCCTCGTACATACAGGGAATGATTCTTTGGAGGTAATCCATCGTTTTGGAATTTCTCCCGGCGTTACAAAAGTACAGATTGAACGGTTCCCTGTGTAGTTTGTTATCTGTAATTACCAATTCTAGCTGTTTCGCGCAATTTTTCGCTTCCCTGAACGTCATGAATTGGTCATACGAACAGTCAAGCACAAGAGGGGGATGATATAACATGGCTTTTGCAACTTGACAATGGTAAAATTTGTTTACAGTTGTATCGTAAATTCGGTGAAACAGGGTGTTTCGAGAAAGCGCGTAAAAAGTTCCATACATGTCGTCTTCCCTTTTAGGCATAGGATTTTCAGAGTAAAGTTTCAGACGTTGTTCTCTTTTCTCTTGTTTCCTCTTCTGTATCCCGAGGTCACTCATTTCTGTTTTAAATAGGTACAAGTAAAATCTCTTCCGTGCGCTTCTCGAGTTGAGGGATATGAGCTCTGTCCAGTGTTTCGATTTCACAAAAGAGGGAACTTTTTCTCCGTCCTCCCTAAAAATAGAAGGCGAAAAGTATGACGAGAATAATATCCATACAGTATTAATAAACTAAATAGGCTTAATAATAATTATTATTCATACTTTAGTACGGAAAACTCCAGCTGAATATATTTTATTTTCTTAATCAACTCGGGATTTCCCTGGGACAGTTCCTGTATTTGACTGTATTTGAGCGTCAGTAAGATAAAGTGCACCTTCCTCCTCCATATCCACGCATTCCTCATCCAGGTCATCTTGTTCCGATTGTGTGGTTCCTGATCCTACACCCCTTTCAACTTGATTCAACTCTACCCCCAAATTAGTATTTACCTCTTGTGTCGCTGTTTTCTCTGCTGACTGTGAGTAACACCGACTACAAACGGAATTTGAATGTTTCACCCGGCTGCCATAAATCTCACCTAACCTCCTAATCAGGTAGTTTGACCTCACAGCTGTCCCCTCATTAAATTTGCTATTATAGTAGCGTCTTCCATTCCCAGAGCCCCGACTGTACCTTTTCGTAGCGCAAACCCCCATCAAACTGGAACACTTGATTCCACTGTCACTACATACCTGCCTCAGATTATTTCCCATGTGGGAGGTGACCAAATGTCGGCTTACGGAATACATTCTCCTCCACACAACAAAAAATCCTTCACCCGTCACCTATTATTTAACAACCAACAAAAACATTATTAAGCTTACATTAAAATTAACCATGCATAACTTTTATAACTTGTTAATTTATATTAATCGATTTAACTTTTACCGAAATGTAAAATTGCTATATAACTTCTATTATGGTACAGATATAAATTCTACAAATTTATCCACTCACAGCTGAAATGACAACACACGCACACACTATCTCAAAATTGACAACACTGAAGTAATTATGCTGTCTGATTAACACTGTTTAAAAAAGTGCATTTAAATAAAAATTGAACTTGATCGTGTCTCAATTCTTTATATGGTCGCGTGTCTAATTTATTAACTAGTACAACGATTTTTTTGGATGAAGAGATCATAAACATGAATGCATGTGTATGAAATACATTGTGGCCTATGAATGCAAAATGTGTAAAGAAAAGCACGAAAGCGCGCGTTGGTTCTCATCACCCCAATGATGTCTGGAAGCTAGTCTTTGTTCTTCCAGCTTATAACCATAACCATCATACCATCAACCAACCAACAAACGAAGCTTCGAAACAACATTGAACATTCAATGGAAGCTAGTCTTTGTTCTTCCAGCTTATAACCATAACCATCAACCAACCAACAAACGAAGCTTCGAAACAACATTGCATTCAGTTTCATGATGATATTGGTTGGATGGAATAAAATGTCATGTTTCTTTTACAGTGAAACAATATTTACAAAGACTTGTAAAAAATTATGAATTAGAAAAATGTAAACTTTTAATTTCTCTTATACAAGTGGAGAGTGATTTTTTTATATTGGGAGTGTTATCCGTTTAAAAATTAAAAATCATAATTTCGTTTTATTCATTTGCTGTTACTAAAGACTAGCTGGATATCGGTTAATTGTACAATGCGTTAATAAATAAAAGCAAAATAGTTAAAGATGTGTATGATGATAACATTCCACTACTTCCTCCAGTTCCAGGGGAAGTTGGAGTTGGGCTACTAATTTCAGTCGTCGTCGGTTCCAGTGGGACCACTTCCCATCCAATACCACTCCAGGCGTCGTCGTAATGTTTCTGTTCTTGAGAGACTTTTCCAATACTTACAAACTTTGCGTCGTCCTCGGTTAAAGCATGCCACCTGGGAATACTAGAGTTGTCTGGGGTTGGATTACTAAAAAATAAAAATCGGTTCATAAAATAATGTTCCAATAATAATGTATTAATACATTATCCTAACGGAACCGTTATAATTATGAAACATTTTTCCAGTACCCAAAAGTCGCAAAGTTGACCCAATAGTCCACCATTCTATCACTAACTACTCTCTCTTCCTCCTGGTCCAAAGTAAAAAGCGGCCACATATCAAACAAGTAAATGGTGTCGTCACTGTGAGTAATGCCACCTCTGAAAGGAGGAGGTTCCGTACCATATAAAAAATTAAATAGACTATGTCGTCCGGCATAATCGAAACTGTACCAGAAGGTGGGATTGTCCCGATTCACGTGGTAAAGCGCAGTTTGATACGACGACGCTTTGAAGAAAAATACACTAAACAGCTAGCGTAGCGTAAGAAAAAAATTGATTACAAATCCAGAATCTAGCTAGATGACTTATGTAATAGTAATAATCAAGTGACTGTTATGCTCCCAACACTCATGTATTTTAAAGATACGTAAATACGTACATCTATAAACCCAGGGTACATCTCCCAAAAGTTTCCCGATTTTCTCGTATCTCCGAGGTACATTTTAGCAATGGAGTCGTAAATGCCGTACTCATTTGGAATTCCTGTTTAAATGAAAGCATATGATAATTTAATAACAGTAAAAAAAGTAGCTGGGAGCCAAGAACCCGGTGACTATTTCAATTAATTTGACCCTTGCCTAATGTTTCGAGGATTCGTGGCACAGCTTTTTTTGTCATAAAGTCCCGATCACTGTCCGTTTCGTTGACATAGTTGTTGCCTTTCAGAAAACGGTTGTAGTATATACCCAAAACGTAAGATCCATCGTGGCGGGTAGATCCCATCATCAAAGGAACTTTGGCTTGCCTCCCGGACTCAAACACTTGTTTAGGATGCTCAGTCAATATCTTGGTAAAATTTTCCGAAGCGTTGAAATTCTGGACGACTGGGGAAATTGCAGAAAATCCCAATCTGCCTTGAAACCGTTCAGTTACCTAAATGATACACAAGAAAACATTTTTTACACAATGTTTCGATTTATCCCTACATACCCTCATTTTACAACGGCTCCCACAAATAAGTAAAACGACATTAATCGACTTGCTTGAAAAGTGAATAGCGCTGCAACAAGAACTTCTGGCAGGACATTCTGCATACATTCAGTAATGTTTTCAATCATCACTGCATTTGGGTGGCCCCATGAATAATTATAGCATCCCGTAAAATTCGCTATGAAGAGAGAGTCTGTAATGTCATTAGAGTCATCCTTGGTGCCCCAAGCAGCCAAAGCGCTACCACTCGCACCGATTGCCCCATGAATCATGCCAGCTGCTTCAGGGATGGCTAATAAATGCGTCACCGCTACGGACCCCGCACTTTGGCCTGGAAATGTTTTAACCGTTAGATATTGAGCATCTGGCATTGACATTTATATAGTATCGCCGATAATCTCCACGAACCTGCTATAGTAATTTTGTTGGGGTTTCCGCCAAAATATGTGATAAACTCTTTGGTCCATTTAAGCGCATTAATTATATCATACATGGCCGCATTTCCAGGCACCTTTTCCGTGTTTAGTGACCGATTCAATAGGAAGTTTCCGTTGTGTGTAATGCCGCGCCCTACGGTAAAGGCTCCGCCGTGAATAAAGAAGATAACAGGTAGCAGGTCACTCCCGTTACCTATCTATTCGCCCAATAGATTACATTGTTATTACTATTACGATACTAACCATCCATTTAACAACTAAATGATTAATAATACAACGATAATTAATAAACAAGTTAAAAGTTTTACTTTGGGAGTGTTCACGTTTATCGTCAAACAATCTTCTGACTGATTATACAGGCTTGGCGGTTGAATGCACGCTGGACTACTGGTGTTAGTAGCGGAGAAAATTCCCCCGCCTGGAACCAACTCCTCTTTGGCCAGTTCCGAGGGCTATAATTACCAAATAGGATATAGTGATTGAATATTTAAAATGAAGCGTAATGAATTTGTATTATCGGTACCGTCCGTAGCATACCAAAAATCTTCTATCTGGAGTAACTGGTTTGGCATACGGTATTCCGACGAACGAAAGGTACGACCTAGATGAAGTCCCCGTGGTATTAACAACCATCCCTTGAATTTTTCCCAACACACCCGCTTCTACGATAAGATCCTCTTGAGTGAAATTGGCAGTAGTAGTGGTGACGTGAACACTGACGCAAGTAACTGCGAACCAAGTGCACAGGGAAAAATTTAAATACTTCATAATTTAAAAGGAAAGGGCTGTACAATCAAGAACTGGAAGTTACCAACAAAGGACCATGACTGTCTGTCAAACGGGAAGTGCACCAACTTTTTCCTATTTATATGAAACATCCATGCCACAGAAAGCAAGCCAAATATTTTTTCAGTAAGAAAACAAATGCACAAACTGGCAAATTCAAGTTACACAGAAAATTTGCCAAAGACCAACATGATATCATTATATGTGTACACATAATATTTAATACTCACAGTATTACAACGAGCCGCTTTTGAAAATGCTCGGAGATCATCATCCATCATTACCGGATTAATTTTCCCTTTTACGTCATTTTTTATGATCTCATTTAAAATGAAGGGATTTCATTTCTCTTATTTTTTAATACTTATTGTTACTCCAAAATGGTCTACTTAATCTTCTCCGAATCGCATTGCAGACGAAGAATAAACTGGAGGAAAACCTCATCTCAATTCTGGACCTCAGTATCCTTTTTAGTCAAACATACATAACGGTAGATAAAACTGACATTGTGATTTATTGGGTCTTATTGTGTTGTCGTTTTTTAAATCATTATTAATGTAGGTGCTATGCACTTTAAAAGTTATGCGTGATTTTCCCCCTCGCTATACAAACTTGCGTTCGTCAACTTTACCTGAAAATACATAATAGATAGCCACACGCGCAACAAATTGTTGTCCTCTTCTCCTGATAAGATAACTGACAAATTTATATGAGAAGCATTGAATATATCGAGTTGTAGCCTTCACACAAAATCAAGGGGAAGGCCATTCTATAATATATTATGTATGCCGAATACCGATTATACAGACTCGCTGAATGAATATTACCTACAATTTCATAGTAAATGATAATCAGTGGCAACGGAAGCCAAGTCGTTATAATTAGCAATATTGAATATCATCGAGATAGTTCATATCAGCGGTAAACGGTAAACACAAAGTTTGGTAGTTTATTGAAATTTGGTGTATTATTGCGTTGATAAAGTAATCAAACAGTCGTGTACGCAACATATTTTGCAGAAAATGGAAGTTCATTTGTCATGTACTCCTTTGTCGTACCGCGCTGCATAGTACAGTACAGGAACTAAAATATTGTCAACAGAAAACATTTGCACAGGCGGTCAGGTTAAAAATTAATAAGCCACCTGAATTGCAGGTATAAAGGTGTAGCTGAAAACCTTTGTATTGACACTAGCGGATTGAATTGATAAAAATTTGATATTTTGCCTGTTATCGCTTATTGCATCGCATGGAAGCCAGTATCCTAAGGTACCTGTGTGCCAAATTTGAGCCAAATCGACTGAAGCGTCTGCCCAGGAGCGTGATATGATGAGTGATGAGACAGACAAATACGCTAAAGTCATTACCAGTTGAAAATTTTTCAGCTACGTAATAAAAACATGTAGTCTACCTATAAATGTAAGTTTATCAATCGGTGTGTACACTAACAATATTTAATTAATTTACATCCGGGATTTAGGAAAACTGGTATCGTCCATACCGGTCTTCCTAATTATTGTCAGATCAGTAAATTTCACTACTGATTTGCGACAGAATTCACCTTTAAAATATACGAGTCATGTTTATATAATATTTTTATTTTCAGCATTCAAAACGTCATCCAACATGCACACTCAAGTCAAGTTAAGTTAGTTTGAAAAGTGTTAAGTACGTTAGACAGGTCTTTAGATACACTAATTCTGCAAAAGTTGCAGAATTAAAGCATAAACATTCCATCTGGTAAAAATACAATTATATCTAACCGTTTTTAGTAGACTTTACAATGTCACCTATCATTTCAGTTGGGTGTCTGTCAAGTTGCACAAGCTTTCAAAACTCCCACAGAGAAAAGTACTTACCTGTTAATTAAACAGGTAATTTAATATTACAATAATCACCATAATCAATGTTGCCTCCAACATGTTCATCCTTGCGAGATGCGGTACTAGAGAGACCTATTCTTCGCCCTTTTCAGCGTTTCTCCTTTGAATTCGCGCATATTTTTCAACATATCCCCCTGATTGATTTGGCATTTGCATAATAACAGGTAAGTAGGCACTTGACTGTGACACTTTGATGATGACACGACTGACGGGTTGAATACCTTTCTCTGTGTTTTGTAACATTGTCCTATAAACAGGGCAATGCTGTCGTTCATCTCTTGTTAGTAGTACACCTTTTCAAACCTTCATTTTGAAACTGTCGGCTTTTATAGTAGTTCAAGTTGGCTGTCGTATTAAATCTCAGTATGTGGCCCTTTTTCAAAATCCTCTGTTGTCTGCTCTCCTCACGTAACGTAACGTTTATCATGAAAAGCTTTGTTGGATTTTTTAAAATGTGACTTTAATGAAATTTGCATGCATTATTTTTCTTTCGTTGCTTTCGGAATGGTTACATGCTAGCAAAAACCAATTAAAATGCCGTTTCAAACGGCTAAATCCCTTCACCACCACACCTGTTTCACAATAATATGGAACTTTGTGTTTGTCAAAGCCATAGAGCATTAGCGAAAGGCAGCAATCAAGTGTCAGGTCTCCTTTTCAAATTAATTGTCAGTTTGCTGTTGCCAAAATGTTTGGTGGTGTGCTCCAATTTTTCCTACCAGCAGCAAGCATTTCATATAAAAATCCGCCAGAAAATGTCTTACTCCTTTAACTCTTTTCACTTTTACATTTCAATTTTCTATTCAAGTGTCAAAACATGTGGCTACAGCGTCACCTAAGTGTTCACTAAAGAGATTCAAAGGGGAGCCATCGACACCGACGCCATTTTTATTTCTTTCATTTCGGTGGTTCCTTGA
>JAHZNB010005292.1:0-15782 GCA_027744295.1 Callyntrura guangdongensis
TTTATGACAACAAAACTGATGCATATATAATATAATTTAAAAAATATAAATTACTGTTTTTGTTAATTAAAACCGTTTTCCTCCGTTCATATTTATTTTTTCGTAATGAAATACGCAAATATCTCGTACGTCACTTTTGACTTTGCGCCTTCATGTTTTAAAAAAATGAGTGACAGAGAGTAACTGACACTTTAGCTGTAGCTTTAACTGTAGCTTTATTGCTTTACTAAAATTCACAAAACCCAACCCAGAACCCTCAGCCGTTTATTAGTTTTTTCAACGTACATAGCTGAAAGCATTTAAATAAATTAGTTAAGTTCGTCTGTCCGTCCTTCTGAAATCTGAGTACATACGCTCCTGGTCATAAATTTTGATCAAATTTAACCAACGGGATAGCTATAGAATAAGACCTTGTAGACCAATGCTCTATAGAATTTGAACCATATTGGTCAATCTTCACGGGGCATCATGGATGGGGGAAAGTATTTTCTACTACATAATATTTCATGAAACGGCTCCCTTTAAATAGCTTATCACATATCATGCACTTTCAGTTACGTCGTTATTCCTGCCATTACAGCAGGTTTATTTTAATCGAGGCATTAAAAATGCCAAGATGCGTCTTCCAAAGAACAACTGCAATAAAACGAGACTAAAGCATACACAAACAAGTTGTTTGTGTACACAGAGAGTAGGCAGGCGATTCACGATGATGATAGGCTGAACGAACGCTTTAGATGAGCACTTAGATTTTCTTTTAATATGCCTACTCAAATACCCATACAAATGCGATGTGTCTGTTGTGTTAGATGTGTAGGTAGGTACGAAAAAGAGAACTGCGAACGGTAGACAAATTTACGGCCTAGTAAATTACCTGCTGTCATTATCCTTCGTTGGAGTTTACAGGATTGCAAGCCGAGAAAAACAATATTATTCTACTGGATTTACTTCGAGTCCATCTTCATTATGCATAATGCGATGTTTTCACCTGGTAGGTGGTTCTCCTTGTTTTATTCATTACTTTAATAATGCATCGGTGTATGTGTATTTGGCCGTAACATGCGGCGTTAAAAATTCTTGTACAAGGGCACGGTTGGTTCTCTTTCAGAATTCCTACTGTGCTTTCTACACAAGGTATAAATATGTAACATTAAAAAACTACTTTGCACCGAGTAAATTAACTTGGAGAACAAAGAGAAAAAATCCAGACAGGCTATATCGACTACAAAAATACTATTGCTTTCGCAGTACTGAGTACTTCATAGCCGCTCTGAATTTCAGTTTTGATGACGAGAATCAGCAGAGGGTCATTAAATCGTATTACATTGGATTTCATTGAAACAGACAGATTTTATTTCGAAAACGGATAGGCAACATGTCTAAAAGTTATTGCCGGTGACTGAAAGCCTACAAACGAAGAATTTTTAGGGGATGACGATGACAGCATGTATGAGAAAAAAAGGTGCGCGAATGATGTGTTAAAATCCCTATTTTCTTCGGTAAATACAAATCCTCCGCCTTTGTCATGTCAGCAGGTTGCCTATTTACTTCTCCTCAAAGATGTAATACTCCAATATTTGAAAAAATATTTACTTCAAGTATCCAGAAAAGGTTGCCCCTGAAGCGCCCAGTAAAAATACGTTTTTTCTTCTGAGCCTCTACCAAGCTTTTTGATATTATGTGCCGCGTACACACACATACTACTACGAGCTTCCCTTTTATCCTGAAGCATGGAAGCGAGTTCGAATTCGTCTCCAACATTTTTCCCACTGCGCGTCAAGAGCCCAAAAACATTAAAGTAAGAAGACAAAATACAATACTTATTCTCTCTTTGCCGCTTTGCCGAAAAGCTTTGTGATTTTCTTCCATCTAGTTTACGAATGGTACATAACGGGAGAGCTGATAAAATTACGCTGTAAGCATGAACACAAGTATTTATACTTTTTTTTAAAAAAAAGTTTCTTTATTCTATTCTCAACCTACGCACACGCTACTTCGCTTTATATTTTGTCCATCTTCCTTGGAGAGTATTAACACTGGGAAAAGACAAGATCACACACACACAGGGAGGAAGGCAGGTAACAAATGCAAGGAAGCAGCAAGAAAAAAAGGAAGACCAATATTTGCGAATGGGACCAAGCTTGCCTGAGAGTAAACAGCTTTGTCTTGCCGAAACTCCCTCACAGCCCCGTTGTTGCTTCTACACACATATTTACAGAAACACATGAAATACATACATGGTTGATATAATATTATGTATGTACTTTCATTCATTGCTAAACTTTTCTTCAGTCCTAGTATCCTAGTAGGAAGAATTAAATAGATAGGAGATGGCTGTAGAGAAAGAAAAAGATTGCCTGGGCCTAAAACTCAAACTTTCTTAAAAACGTGTTACAATTGTAATGCATATGTATATATATGTAGTGTCATATACAGCATATGACCAAAAAAACTTTCAAACAGTTTGCCACAACCCTTTCCGTCCCTATCACACGTATGGTACAATTTTTTACTTTCTCTGGTGGAGCAAAACAACACTGTTGCAAGTTTGCAGCCACCATAATACCACACACCAGAGGTATACGGCAATGAAAAACAGAGAAAAGGTGAAAGTTTAAGTTTTCCTTATTGGACGACTACTATTGACTGTTTGTTTGTGTAGGTGTTTTCTCCAGACACACATATATGTGAACACTATATTTTTTAATCCATTTTCTCTAAGCGAGTACTAGCCATATTGGGTTGGGTTATAAAGACCTTTCTTTTCTCCATTTTGTACACATAATCACACAACAACACCGAAAAAAGAGAAAGAAATTGCGATTTTACGATTACTGCACAAACAGACCTGTCATTATTAATGTTAAGTATTGCGTTGACCTGCTCTGAAAGTTGGACGTTTCCTTGTTTCCTTTAATTTAAACAAACCGCTTGTCTACTTTACTTGGGCATAGTTTTGTGTTACTGTCCATTTTATAATGTAACCACTATTTACTTTACTGACAGGTATAATGACGACAATGGCTATCGTGCATTATACGATCAGATCCGCCTTCGTTTGCAACTTGTTTTGTTGATGAGCGATGAGTACTATATCATTATCATGATACGTATAGCGTTTTATAGCGGTATTGATGTATAAGGCATCACTAACAAAAGCAATAAATATAGTACGTAGTTCGGCAATAGAAATCCAAATCATGAAGCCCATTCGTTTCGGATTTAGTAAAAAAATGCTACTATTTGATACACTGAACGTAGCGTTATATTTTACTTTTTTTAGTAGATAGGATTTGAATACCACTCTTAAAGCGATAGGTTCTACAGAAATCGTATGTTCCAATGCATTTTATTTTATCTGCGCCTGTGACCTTTTATATTGGAGATGGGGTTATATTTTGTACGGGAATAGTGGACATTTTTGCCATTTCAAATGTCTTGCTGTGTGTCACTGTCGTAAGCAATTTTTATCCTGAAAGGAAATTAGACCTGCTCCATTTTCCAGTAGACGATCTGGAATCTGGCGAAGATATGAATTGTCACATGATTTTATATACTGCGATAGATACAAACATAACCAGATTTTCCAGACCCACTTAAAAACGTCATTTGAACAGAAGCTGTGTAAAAAAGGAAAGAACAAAGTAAAGGGACGCAACGATGCAAGGCTACTACTTCACTGAAATCCCATAAAATTCACATTCGTACATTATTTTATACGCCACATCCAAATTTTATACATCAAAATGGGTCATCATCGGAATACATTATCACCGTCGTTGACACAACGATGGGAAAATGGAATATGCTGAAGATATATTGCATATAACACAGAGAAAGATCAAAAGGGTATACGGTTGTTCAGAGAAAAAAGTCTTTCTCCGTAGTATTACCATAATAGGCAGGTACGTATTGGTAAAATTACAGACACCCCAGTAGTACAGCTAACATTTGTAGTCTATTGTAAGAAGTAGAAAGAAACTAGAAAGCTACTAACGTTTCTCACATGAACGGCATATCACTGAAACAAGGTTTTTCATCCAGTTTACCGTACTCAAATACCCGGAATACCCTTATCTACTAGATGATTGCCGTCAGGGGTCGTGGAAAGTTTCCATCTTCTTTTCTCTACTGCTATCCAACCCAAATTTGAAAGTGTGCTACAAAAGACAGCATATGAAATACAAAATAGGTATAGCAAGATTCAGTCATGTTGACATCTCTTCCCTGCCCTATTTTTCAAACTGGAGAGACGAAGCGTTTAGGATGGGTACTCAATAAGAACAAGAAACATATGTCTCGAAGGCACTGAGCAAAGTCGGTTGATTTCCTTGACAGACGTGAAACTCCAATAGATGTGCGTAGAAAGGTCTAGAGTTCTTGGGACAAATTTTCAGGTAGAAGCTACAAGCTACGGGAAAGTAGGTAGGGCAGCAGTGTGATGACAGCAATGTGTGAGAAAATGGCGCAGAAGTGTGCCTTATGTGTGCTGTCGCGATTGTCTTTACAAACGGTTCCCTATTTTTCACACTTCACATGCATACCTAGATACGTATATGTATGATCGGTTGATAGTATTACTTATTTTCACGACAAGAACTTAAAGCTATAATGCCATTGACTTTTCTTTTCGATTGGAACAAACGCGCGGTTATCTTTACACCAGATAGTCTGCCACTGTATTAGTGTATTCATGTAGATATGTATAGCGTGATACATTCATAATTTCCAATTTTTGATGTACATAGTTTATGTCTAGTGGTTTTTGGAAACGCTGATAATATTGGGCCAATTGGGCTTTACTCTACTGTATTTACATTGAGTGTGAAGTGTGAATGATGACCTGAAAATGTTTTGGTGTTAAAAGTCCAGAGAAAAAAAATACGAGAGAAAAGTTATTTTTTGTAATAAAAATCCTCCATATAGAAGGCAGAAGCCCACTAGCAGTGGTAATATTTTATCGGAAAAGTTATGAGCAAGTTAGCGCAAGCCTGCCAAAAAATGAGGGCAATAATATTTTGAAACTGAAACCGTGCGAGAGGCAAAAGTGGAAAAAAGTTGTTTGATCTTTGCTGTTACCTTTTTCAGAGGAAAGAAAAGAATGTATTGCTTCCACTACGAATTCAGGCACGACGCTACATATTATACCAGAGCAGCAGACAGGTCGCTTTAAAACTACGTATGGTAGGCAACTGAGGCAACTACAAAATTCGGTTACGGGAATCTTCACACTAGTACCAGCACTGCCGCTACTACTACTGGCAACTCATACTTTACCACATATACCCCCATAACTACGTATTTTATCTGTCAACCTACCTCACGGCTTGTCGTTTTTGTAATTTTCTTTCCTAAGATTTGTACCTCTGACCTGACCAGAAGTCATAAAGCAAAAAAGCATATCAAATAAAAGTTCTCGTTTTATGTTTCTTTTAAGAAATTCACGTTGAAAGTATTCCCTGTTCCATCACAACCACCAACATGGGTACCTACACTTCACTACACACACACATACAGAAGCTGTTTGTGTGTTTGCATTGAATCGCCATAATTTTCTTTTGGATGAAACACACACAAAGTCATAATTTTTTCCACCTTTTTTGTCTAACTCAATATTATAGAGAAGAAGTGAGCCAACAGCAAGGCAGGAGACCAATGCAGGAAATTTAGCCAGGCAAATAGAACGTACCTACGTAGGTACTCGTCATGGTGCATGTGTCAGGGGCACAGAAGCAAACAAAAAACCTCAAAGTTACAAAAGAAGAAGAAAAAAGATAAAAAAGCGCACGCTGTTTGAATGCAAGGAAGTTGTGAATGCGTTGCTGCTGTAGCATGTGCAATAAGTGCAGACTCACAAGAAGCATCCCATTATCTTCTCCTTCGTAAATCTCTTTTATATGACACATTCTCTATTCTCCGACGATCAAATCATAACTTATCTCATTTGCATACGGCGATATATGTATTGCCTCGCATTCTTACTATTGCGCACACACAGTGCGAAAATCCGGTTTTATTACTTTACATTTTTTCAGGCGTTTGTTGAATCCTCACAGTCATCGTCATCATCATTACTAACGCAAGCAAGTAGCAAAGAAACTCTTTTGACACTTTGTATATAACAGACAAAGAATTTGGCTGGCTACCTACACAGGCATACCAAAACCACGACTTATCTCCTAATATCCAAATGCTTGTAGTAACAGTGTACAAAATACAAACTTACGGCACGGTCTACATAGATGATGATGAAGATCGCCAGGAAAAAAATCTAACAACATATTTGTGTTTGTGTTGTGCAGTGAGCTGTAGTTTGTTTATGGTTTACGTAAATAAAGAAAATCGCGTAACTGACTGAATTGATAACGGACTGCGAAAACTAATGTAAAAGTCACATGATTGTCGTCCGTAAAAAATATTACTCCGCTTTGTCAGTAGCAAAAAGAGGTAGTTCGGTGTGAAATCGGGATGATGAAAAACAGTCGAGAATTTGCATGCGGTCTGATGTATGATGGTGTGTATACACGTATCCAAGTTTTAAAGTCCTGTAGGAAAATTTAAATTTTAGCTTCTCAAATAGCAGCTATTTAAAAAAAAGTGGGTTGGTCTTTCTTTTTTTTCGCTACACAACCTCTTGTAAACCGGCAACTGAGAAGGAAAATCTAAGCTAGCTGAAGGCAAGCCCAAACTGTCACGGTTTAATGATGAGCGATGAGTAAATTTATTAGTTGGTCCAGAAACGCAAAAAAACAAACTTGAGAAAATATATAGCTGTTAGTTTGCCCTGTTGCGGAAAGAGAGAAGCTGATGAATTATATCTCCTCGCCGAGAATATGTAATTTACATATTTGTGTTGTTGTTGTTGTGAGACAGATTTGCTTTTCTCTTTCGTTTTCTTCATTTGTGTACGTTTGTGTACGTTTCGACAAGGAAGAAGTTGCGTACTGTACGAATGAGAGTGTGGATTCAACCTTTTACACTCTTACACAGTAGCGCTGTTGATGTTTATTGCTTGTTCGTGTATTCTAGTTTGGGTATATGTGGTGGCAAAAGATTAAATAAAGATGAATAAAAAAGCTTAATCCGAAATTAGGAGTGAACGCTACGGCACCGATTATCAGTATGACAGTCAACAGGCTGACCCTTAATTATGTATTATACAACAGTAACAGGTTAACTTTGTTTTTCGCGGACGGCGAACGGAGTCGGCAACAAACTGCAAGAAAGTGGTAGTAGTGGTGGTGGGGTGGTGTAGCCAAGATCATTGATAATTATAATGAATACGGTGAAATCTCAAGTTTGACAGTGGCTGTCACTAAAATTCTCAATACTACTGACGTGTCAGTAAGATGGGTGTGTGTGTAGGTGTCACAATTACTTCTCGACTCATTTTTTTGGACATGATGCATTCATCTTCATTAAAAAAAACTTTTAAACTTCACTTACACAGCAGCAGTAGCAGCAGGACAAATACCTATAAATGTACCTCTCTGTGCTGAGCTCAGCATCTGGTAAAAAAATTTGATTGTTTACAGAAGTTTGTTTTCTTTGCTCTAATAAAAAGCCAGGTAAAAGAGCATTCATTCACCGTATGCCATTGAGTTGTCATTTGTTGAGAAAGGTCAAATTACAAATTTATGAATGCGCGCGCTCAGTGTGCATGCTATATGTTGTGTACGCATCTTTAACATTTTATTGTTCTCTTGTTTACGCGCATCAGGGGGTGCATACAAAATGTAAACGTAGGTACGGTACACAGTTAGTTACTACTAGTACTACTAATCCTCAATCCTCATCTGTAAGGGAAATTCCCTTGAATTAGGCGTTCATCTGTAGGTAGTCAAGCTAATTAGTAATACGGAAGAGATTTCCGTTGCCAATGTTCTTTCACTTTGTTCTTTGAGTATAAGTAATTTCATTGAAGAGATAAGCTTCTGTTTTCATGACACTTCTGACTCCTGACACAAGCACGTCGCAGTAGGTATGCGTACGACACAGTATCAGAATATCAAACAAGTCGATAAAAAAATTAAGGCGCAATTTGTAAAAACGCTACCACATTAAAAAGCCGCATCTCTCCTGTTTTATTTTTTCACACTTTCTTAAGACGAGTGAGAAAACCTTGGGGTACAAAAGCGACTTTGAAAGTAATACAATACAACCGTGGCCAATTTGAGTTTACGGCTTTTTGCTAAAGAATCTCACACGTTTAAATTGTTTGCACTGTCATAATATCAGCTTGAAACTAGTTGAGTGGCGTTGACAAATCTTAATGAATACAGGTACATCCCAACGTAAAAGTGTTTATAGCCTTAAATACAAATTTGGTTGCAGAGATCACCACGATCTCGCCCCATCGAGTGACGAGAATCATCTGACAAGAATAAGCGCATTTACATTTATCTTGTAAAAGGGTAAAAAGTTGGCTTGTTGCACACACACCAATAGGGAAAGACGACCACTTATCTTAAGAGGGCCTACTAGTTAAGCCCAGAGGTGTAATGTAAACCAAACGACATCGTGAAGGTACGACATTTGCAGATTTATAACACACGTTGGCAAACCTTGTAGCCATGTACCTAACAAGGTATCTTTCGCAATGCCCCGCCATTTTTTACAACATTTTATCCCGCAGACTTGATTCTCACAGAGAGGGATAATAATGAAGTAATGTTTAGGATGACTTAAAAGGAAAAGTGTCACCGGATGCAAATGACATTTTCAACAAGACTAACTCACGCTGTCATGTTCCATGTCATCTCCTCCTAAAATTTGCCATTAATTTTCTTGTCAACTAACAGCTAACTGATTTTATTGGGATGTTCATGTAAACTCTGCAAATGTCATCGCGTATAACGTAAACGTACCGAGTACCGGCCTACCAGAACAAACAACTAGTTTAACTAGTCTGTCTCTTTTCTATTTATTTTCCCTTTACTATTATTTATTTACATTTACTACTGAAGGTAGAATAGTGACCACCCGTTGTTGTCCTGCTGTGTTCACATGTTTTCTATTTAACACAGATAATGTTTCTTTCCGAAAGCAACAAGGTAGGATTGTTGTTGGTGGTGGTGATGATGATGATTATGGTGAAATATTCCGCCATACGTTTGTAAATCACTAGTATGCATTTGAAATAAATTATAATGCTGGTAACGGTGATCACTGATCAGCCATCGTAATGGACTTTATGGTGGTAACACCATATGTCTTGTCTTGTCATATGACTACTATTTTAATAACTTGATTTAATCCACAAAACGATCACACTTTTTATCGTTCTATCCAATATCCCACTTTGAGAGAGAAAGAGTCGAGAAAAATGCCAAATCGATAAAGATTTCGAAATGAAAAAGTATTCTTACTGCTTGTGTCACTAAATAAACGTGTAAAAAATGTGAGCCATCAGTTCGAGAGTAGTATTCCATAATGAATATTTGAAAAGAAACGAGAACAGCTCTCTAACTACATTCCATTTTGGGAAGGATTTACATTTTTAAATGAAATTAAATACCATCAAACGTTGTTATTGATCGTGTTAGGAATCACACTGCTAGTTTATCTAAATTATCTAAATTTTCTATAAGGATCGTACGTAAATGGCTAGGAAGATTGAGTACGTACTGAATGGATGCCAAAAAAACTTTTATACACACAAAAAAGATTATTTATTAGCGATAAAAGAAACGATAATACCATTTTTTAAATCGCATTCTGTATTTTACACTAGCCGCCTGACTAGTATGCATAACTACTTGACTGAGCAAAATTAATCATTTTTTACTAGAACTCCTCAATCATTTCACCTTTTTTAAAAAGATGACTATCCCGTGTGCTTTGAATAATTCCGATAATATGTTTTGCCACAGAAGGGGAGCGTCTAAATCAATAAAGAAAATCCCTTTGATAGATTGCTCGTTTTGAATTATTTAAAAAAAAATTCAGGCGTAACCTGCCTGAATCTGATAATCCTTATATGTCTTGAATGTTGAGAGAAACGCGAAAATACTTCATCTTTTAGAATAATAATAAAAAAGCAAGTCTGAAAAAATCAAGTAGGTACCGTACTGTGTACACAAATCAAAGGTAACTTTATTAAACCACATGTCAGTTTGTGTGCAAAGAACCGAATTTGTATCGTCCTTTTTGTTCACTTTTTTTATTCCTTCCTTTTTTCAGACAATAAACGTATGAACTTTTGCTCACACACAAAAAGTGGCAGTGTGGGTCATTTAATGTTCAAGTAATTACAGACGAGCACTACAATATGTGTTTAGTTACCACACACATGCAACATGCAATACAAACACCTTTCTTTGTTAAATATTGCATCTTTTAACTGCCATTGTAATCCCTGTTTATTTTCTCTAGGATAACAGTAAAATAACAAAAGGCAGCAGAAAGCCAAACAAGCTTTTGCTGTAGAGAGAAGAGGACAAGAAGATCCCCTCACTATTATTTATTTTCCCAGCTCCCTCATCAAATGTCCAATTACCATCACCCAATTACACATTTTATTGCTTTAGCTTCAAGTAAGCATTTCGCGCTTGCCATAAATCTTTTTATGCTCACGCACACAACAAGGCGAATAGGTAGGTCAAGACGGAAAAATGTTGCGAGTCCACCAAGTCTCGTACTATTTCTTTCTCTCTCTCCCTCTCTCTCTCTACTCCTTCTGCGAAAGTAACAAGAGTGAAAATATGAAAAACCTTAACACAAAATGTTACTATTCCAAGAATAAACCATTCCACACACACAATGTGTATAGGTTGTAGTACTCAGATGCACACTCAGACCGTTGTTCTGCTCTACTGAATACTGAATAGATAAACGGAAAACATGCCAGAGTTTCATCAACCGACATCTTTTCTTTTCTAGTCTGACTCTGTAGATTTTTTGTTTCTTTCGTTTATTTATCCATCTCTATTATTTTCGTCTTTTTTCCACCTACGATCTCATCTGTACACACATGATACTCGTCAATTTTTATTGGCGTTGGAAAACATGACGTAAAGAGACGACAGATAGAGCGAGCGAGAGCGAGTTGTTGTCTTTATGAGAAAAGGAAATGAATAAATAGAGGTGGTTATTGGTACAACTCTTTCATTAAAAAGACTTTCAAAACATCGTTTGTAATGAATACAACTTGGCCTCGGTTGCCACTGTATAGCCGTGTCTGGTTTTATGCTACTGTGTCGTGTACAGGATTGCATTGAAATGGAGCACAATGCAGAAACATTTTTATTACTATTACCTACTTTCTCTACTCGCTCGCTCACATGGCTCGCTTACTCTCTGTTTTTATTAACGACGTGAGTGCTTTTATTGGAAACTGGGTATGGATGTGTTTTTAAGGTTTGGAGAGATTACGAGGGAAAAAGATAAAATCGAGATAGTCTGTGCCGTTTATACCTTTGTGTGTGGTTTCGTGGTGTAAATGAGAAGTGTGGTGCAATAAGACATTTTTTCGGTTCTGTTTGCCTTGCGAAACAAACGACAACAAAAAGTTTTCGGCAAACAGACAATTTAGATAAAACACAGTGAAATTCCCTTTGGTGTTTAGAAAGGGAATGAATATTTTTTACTGTCACGCGTGTAGTTTAATTTGAGTAGGCTACAAAAGGTATCATGTTTGATATTACCTTCCCATACATGTAGATATGATATCAGAAGTCCCACAGTATTTGTTGATTTTTCTTCCGCTGGAATATTCATGAGAACATGAATGAAAACTCGCAATGATTCTTGTGTCTGGTGACTGGCGGAATATATAAGCACTGGTGGGGTGGGTTGGATTGGGTGGGGTGCTGTAATGTGAATTTCCGAATGGGATGGACTGATTTTATGGCGTGTAAAGTGTGCTACTGCAGCTGGTAGTTAGTCGGTAAAATGACTAGGTTTTATGACGGCATCAAGAGAAAGACGGACGTAAGTTGTAATAGTATAGTATGCTCCGAGAGAGAGAGAAAGGAAAGAATGCTGCCGAGCTCACTTTAAGCATTTTTACGGTAATGAAGATGAGAAGAAGGTGCCCTGCGAGCGAGACAGGGAGAGTAATAGCGATGAAAAAGATGACAGCATAAAGGGGAGAGTGAGTACATGGTAGTGAAGGAAAATGGGAAAGGGAATAAAAAGAGTTGTTTTTCAAAAAGTTGTACATAGATAAACTTGCGCTCGGCACTTTTGGCACAACGAAAAGAAAAAGAGTACTTTATATAGAGCCTCAGCTATATAACTTTTTTTTAAATATCGCTAGCGGCTTTGTAAAAAAGTAAAACAGTTGACGGCGTAGCACATATGCATTACTTCCATTTCATTTCAACAGGAGAAATGACTACTAAAACAGTAACCTAATGTAAAAATGCATTTGCTAGATCACCACTGTAAGTTTTTGTAAAGAAAAACGAATGCTGAGAGTTAGAGCGACAATTTTCTACCGAGAAAAAAATAAACTTGAGAAAGGTAATCGTACGAAAAAAGAGAGGAAAGAAACATGAAAGTTAATGGTGAGTCGTGTAGCATGTCTGGTTAGGTCTGTGGTGATGATGAGATTTTTTTGCATAAATGCCAGCCAGCCAACTTCATGACGAAACGAAATGTACTAGTTCTCATTTCCTCACAATGCAACGGCGGGCCATGAAACGTTTTCGCATTAAGTTAACTACACTCTGCGAAGAGAAAGAGGGGAATAAATTCTCGATTTCACGAGCAGAAGATACTGGCTATGGATTAGTTGTTATTACACGGTTGCACCATTCAAATTATACGTTTTAGCGTAATGAAATTACCCAATTTCCAAAAAAAAAATTACAGGAGTGTGTGGGCGCACATTGTAAGTAGAGATACGAAAACATGACAATGTTACATGAAAAAAGGGGGGAAAACAATGCACAGTGTACGACTTTGGGTTTTTGTGAGAATTTTACAAGATTGAACCAACTTTGGGCTGCCGTTTTTCTCAATCCTTTTGACAGGTTGTACTAACTTTTTCGATGAACAAAAAGGAATAAATTCAAATTGACTTAACGAACCAAGAGCAAACACATCTATAATCATAAAAGAGTCTTCCTATAAGTCACGTGTACCTAGACATGTATGTGTTGTGTGGTGTCAGGAGCCATACCGGCAGTAGGTGGTTAAGTAGATAAAAGCTTGTACAACTTGCAATTTACTGGATTTTGCTAAAATGCACTTTATTCATTGCCAACATTTTGAGCTAATATATAACTTCGGGCGTAACGAATGCTTTGTGACGTTGCTTTTGTTAGGGGAATGCTGTGGACTTTTTCATTGAGGAGATCATTGTGCCGTTTTTCATTCATCGTCACATGTATCACAACCCGATCCCTATAGTCAAGCCACTCTGCCTGCGCTCGATTTTCAGAATGGAGACATTTTACTGCTTTGATAAAAGAAACTTTGTGCAATAAAATATCAGGGAATGAGTTACGTATACACACAAACTGCAGTTCTACTTCATATTTTCCAGTCGCACATAAATACAGGCAAAAAAATTTAAGTGAGGATTTTTCGAAAATGGGTCTAAATTATAAAAAAAAGTGAATGACTTGCCCGGTATTTGTTTGCCATTCGTGATGATAAATGATAACGTTACAAGCTGCACGAAACTTTAGCGCTTTTCCCTTACAATTGCTCGTCACAATTTTGGACATGTTTATACTTCTAGTTTATTCTGCGAAGAAATGCACTTGGTGCAATGTTTGCAAAAAGGAAAAGTTTTCAGCATTTTATGTATTTTGTAGTACCACTGTGTGCAATGCACATAAAAAGTACATAAATTTTAAGACGACATGTTTTACTGATAGACATTTAATGCAGGATTTGTATTTTAAAGTTGACTATTAACCGATTTTATGGTCTCCAGTCTTAAGGATTTACCAGCTTGATGCCGGCAAAACTAAAAGTTTGATCAGGTTATCGTTTGCATACTTTCATACTTGCCAACTTTTGAGAGGACATTTCTTGTTTTATGAGTGGAGCCAGACGACGAGTTGCCTTTACAGAAACCATCACTGAATTGTCAAATACTAAAGTGGCTTTATTTCGCATAATTTCACGGTTTTGTCTCGTTTCCCTACATAAAAAATTTTTGTAGACCAAGACACCGTGAATGTAAAAGTAGAAATTATAATGCGTGTAGTGTAGTATGTAGAGTGATAGCTGTAACAGGTAATTGCTATGTATAGATCAATGATGCCCTGTCTGTAGAGTGTACGAGCAAATTGGCAAATGCTTTAATGTTACTTGTCTTACCTCTGATGTTGGTATAGATGTTACAGATTGCATCAAGTTTTGTTTAAAGAGTAGGAACATCAATATAAGAGATTGTGTTTAATATAAAAAAATTGCACTAGTGCGTGTACAATTGAATTTATAGTTTTTTCGCTTCAAACAAACTAAGTCAAAATAACTAGCTTTTCTTTACCGACCCAGTGTATTCAAATTCAAACGCTTCCAGAAAATAGTCTGCTGCATCAATGCAGTTACATCACTAAGATTTTATAAAATGGGTTTTGTAGTTATGTATTAAGATTTAGGAAATAGTTATTTTTGTACACACAATTAAGATATTAAGAGATTGAACCTAGGTTTAGCAATATTCATTTCGGCCCACCTGATACTATCCTCAGTGAGCTATTATTCTTGGTTTATCATTCTCTTTCAAATATTCAACGCTACGCTTGCGCTATAAAAAGTAAAAGTTGTTTGTTGGCAAATGAATTTTATTGTTGGTTAAACAAAATTTACTCTCTTGTTTTTTATTTGAACTTCTAAAAGATTTAAGAGCTTATGCAGTTTCAAACAGCATTCATTGGAACATTTTAGTACACACATTTATTTTCGTCTGTTATTGAGTATATCATGTTTGTTCCGCAAAATGACACAAAGACAGTTTATTATTATACACTCATGAATTCATGATGGTTACACTTACGAGAAAAAATTGATCTCAGGATATGCAATAAATGCATGATGGTCAACATAGTGTCGCAATAAAGGTAAGAAAGAAAGAAATTCAAAAACAATATTGCATTTTGCATCTCTTGTCAGTTATGGCTATCAACCAAGAAATGATCTACTTTATTGGTCAAAAATGCATGTATGTATGTAGACGCTAGTCCTTTACCGCCACAGGCGCTACAAGATGATGTAGTGTACCATATTTATCCCCTTTTATATATCTTTTTACAATAACCGCCAGAAGACGTAAAATGTAAATGTATCTCTACTTCCAAACGGTATGCAATATACATTCCATATTCGGTACACATCGTGCAAAATGTATTCTACCTATGTTCATATAAAACATCCCTATAACTATTGACGTTACAATGGATCGATATCATTAAATACTTGTCCAAAACCATACACGCTGTTGTCATAAAATAATAGATATACCTCCAAGATAGGCTATAAACTACATTTTTACCGGATCCTTCAATATATCTAATCTGATCCAATAAGCCGTATAATAGAATCGTTTCGTTGTCAGATAATATTAACCAGTGATTTGTAAAATAATAAAAAATTGTTTTATTCACGGAAAAAAATCAAATTTTGTACGTTATTCTGGCAAACCTAGTTGCAACTTGTAAGCGACAAAGTATCCAATGTTGATGTGATATTTGTGAGCGATATAGCGATAGCCGTACAATTTTTTTGTAAATGTAAAAACACCAGGAATATTGGAAAACGTGAGTCCTGATTTTAAAATCCAAAGTGAGTTTTGGCTACCAAAAATTTCTTGCTTCACTGCC
>JAHZNB010005293.1:0-13121 GCA_027744295.1 Callyntrura guangdongensis
CAACCTCCTAGGGGTCAAAAATTAAACTTTAACCAAAATGCCTCAAATTTGACACACAGATGCCTTAGGTTAGTTTCATTTTTGGGGTGCAATTTCAGTAAATTTGGGGGTCAAAATTTAAACTTTATCCAAATTAGCTCAAATTATGTATAGCGATACCAGGTAAACTGACAAATATCTTATTGATATCTTAATATCAATTTCCTCAGCATGTATCAACACAACCAATTTCACCTGCGTCTCTATAGCTACGATTAAGTCGGTTTATTATCGCCTACGATCAACGAGTTACAGAAGAGCGAGGAGCATACAGTGCTGTAGCGAATATAGTGTTTACGCCCGTGCTGCTAGTGTAGTTGAGACAAAATATCGAGAAAATTATGGTGGGTAGTGAGTTATCACAATGATAATAATAGTAATAGCTACATTTAGTCTGAATACGTACGTAATTTTGCAGCCAAGTTTGTCTTGTCAGCTTTATCAAAACAAGGCATATATGCTTTGCAAAATGGCTGGCAGCAGAACAGTTGTACAGGTATTGATGTCAGAATTATAAATGAGAGCAGAAACAATTTATTCCGACGTTGTGCTGCTTTCCTTTCTATTTTCCCATGTAGAAATATTTCGCCAGCCTGAAATAACTTTAGTTGGCGACTTGTGTAATTATATTTTCAGTTACATGAAATAGCTTAAATTGAATAGTTGTTTCTAAATAAATTGTAAACACGGAATTATACTGCACAGTTGTTGAAATAGTTGTTGCTTTATTGGAATAACAGAAAATATTCCAATTTTGCTGTTTCTGTAATTTGCAATCTATTTGTATAAAGAACTTCAGCATGACCTTGTAGGGATAAGGAAACGTATGTCTGCTACTGCTACAACAGCTCGACAAACTTTCGCTTGCTTTCCCTTTGTCGTCCTTATGTAAATCCTGTCTACGTCCAGTTAACTGACAACCTGGCACAGTCAAAACCAAGTAGTAGATGTATGTAGTTGGAAATTTGTTTTATTTTCATACTTTACCGAACTAATGTAAAGCTTATTTATGCTGTAAATACGTAGGAAAGATGTACGCAGTAAACTCTTATACCCTTATTAATTCGTAATGACCTGGATATATCCTTGGAACAAATGCGCTAATAGATAAAAAGCAGAATGTTATTTTGTTTGCTTAAATTTAATTACTGTAAATGCTTTTATTTCAACGAAACGTTTTTTTTACTAATTCACACACGAGGCTTAAAAGTGTACATTCTTGCATACACTTTTTATCTTGTTCTATCCAACTACACGGGAAAATAAATGGCCTTGTAATTGTTAAAAATAGAGTGTGTCATTAATTTAGTTAATGCCGTTACTTTCACAAAGCCAAAGAGAAAATTCCTTTTTGTACAGATACGCATAAAAATAGTACTGTAGCCTGGTTGAGAAAAAATACGAGGACAAAAATATTTTAATAAAAAATTCTCCATCCACGGATATTAGGTACCGAAATCTAATTTGTGTATCTCTCTCTCCGCATTCTCTCCTCGAGGACTTGCTTCAAGTCACAGCCTTGAATTTGTCACAGTGGGAGAGGGAGACTGAAATCGTATTTGTAGAAAATAGCTTAAATAATTTACCTTATTTCATCTCACTGTCGTCTTGCTCTGTAGGTGGAACAACTTGCATGTATAATGGAAACGCTAGGCCTTCCGCCCGATGGCTTAGTCAATGTGGCCACCAGAAGGCGTCTATTTTTCGACTCACGAAATCAGCCCCGTTGTATACGCAACAGCAAGGGCCGAGTTCGAAGACCGGGAACACGGGATCTTGCCACTCTAGTGAAATCTGCTGATCTCGATTTTATATCATTTCTGCGAAAATGTCTAACGTAAGTTGTGCACCAATTTTGTTAATTTGTAAATAAATAAGGAATTTGTAGCTGTACACCCCGACCCAGACAGGTTTTTATGATGCACGTTGTAAATACGGCCGCATACTCGTCTGTTTCCTCATTAACTCAAATTGAATGATTGATACAAAGACTTTGTTATGCATGAAGAATTACGTTTTGTTGTTCGTGAAGATACTATTTTACTCAAAACGGCAAGTAGTATCATTTAATTCTAAGTGGCTACGTCACCTTAAAATTCTAGTGGTAATATATAATAATATCTGGTTCCTCTTCATCTTTCCATTATTCAAAACGGAGTAGGCATATTGTGTGTAGGCGAGCACCACGTGATTGTGCTTGCAATTTAATAAAAAATAAAACAATATCCATTTCTGGAAATGGATTAGGTCTCAGTAAGGTCAAATATTAACATTCGGGCAGAGTCTTCTTCACTGGATAAGCTCGTGTTATTACCATTCTGTTTAAACATATTATATGTACTGTACATAGTAATATATAATAATATCTGGTTCCTCTTCATCTTTCCATTATTCAAAACGGAGTAGGCATATTGTGTGTAGGCGAGCACCACGTGATTGTGCTTGGAATTTAATAAAAAATAAAACAATATCCATTTCTGGAAATGGATTAGGTCACAGTAAGTACAAATATTAACATTCGGGCAGAGTCTTCTTCACTGGATAAGCTCGTGTTATTACCATTCTGTTTAAACATATTATATGTACTGTACATTCAAGATTTCTTGTTAATCAACATTATATGTATCTTCTTCCTATTACTGACGACGACTATACCCCCGATGAAATTTTGTTATTATGATTCATGAGAAGTTCTAGTATTTTGTTTGTTAAAAGCACATTTCATCTTTCGCGTGTACGCATATACAAATAAAGTATATTACATTTCCAAGTTATAAAGCGTCAATTCTTCAGAGAATTTGGTACACAGACGTCAGTTTGCCTGTCGGGGTCGCTATTTTATTGAAAATGTTTGGCATTTTATTGTGATGTATTTTGTTGTTAACTTTTCTCTTTTTTCCTTTTTCTCCGCAGTTGGGATGCAAACGATAGACTTACTCCTGAGGAAGGTCTCAATCATCCTTGGATTACTTCAGCAACAATACAAAATCAGATTGTAAGAAAAAATTACGTTTAAATAGAAAGCAAAATAAAAATAAAAATACATCTTCTCTACCTAACTGCACAGCCAGAAAAAAAGCAACTGAAAACTGAAAGAAAATCGCGGAATACACAGAGAAAAAAATGTTTTTTAGACACGAAAGACAGCAATCTTTACCTTACATTCATGCATATGTACATAGAAAGCATTTATGATTTTCTTTTCGAAGATGAAATAAAAGTCAAGTACCAAAGGGAGATGATAAAAACAACTCTGATGAGATTTACAAACAATTTGGCAAAAGTGAAAGTATGATCAACATAAAGGATATTGATATGACAGAGAGAAAGAACCATTTTCATGTACTTACTTTTTTACAATCTTCAATAAAACCTTGCTCGAAAAGTATAACAATAAAAACACAACCAGTCCGAGTCAAAAATAATAGACATCTACTATGTGGTATATAGGTACAATATAAGTAACTCGTGTATATTTCATTAATGCTATATTTTTGGCTTTTATACGCGACGTTTCGTCGTTTCGTTGCGTTGTTGTATTTGCAATTTTAGAGCTACTGCTACAGTCAGTTATAAGTAACCGTTTGATAGCAAAAAAAGCTTTTTGATAATGTGCAACTTTCTTCAAGTTCTCTAGTCGGTTCTTCTCACTATTTCGCCTTGTTGTTTTGTGTATAGAGGAAAGCTTTGCAACCCAAATATACATCCACTGAGAGATTAGAACAGAATACACGTAGTTCTCACAATGCCCCAAGCATTAATCGCTTGGAAAGTGCACTACTAGCATATAGCAGTTAGTTTTCGTCTTCACAGTAGTGCTTTTAGTCAGCAAGCAAGCTTTAGAAACTGATTCGGACGTGACATTTATTAAAAAATCTCTGTGTAGCGATCTCAAGGATTTCATCATGTCTTTTGATGGGATCAACCTTGTAGCTTTACGTACCAAAAAGTGTTAGTTTGTCTTAATAGTAAAAACAGTCGAATGAACCATATAAAATGTAATTCACTCCCAACATAAAGCTTTCTCTCCCGTATACTGACAACACTTTAAAAAGCTCATGTCATGTCTGAGTAGATACACATATAAGCATAACATAATCCTATTTTGCAGCGCAGAGATTAGAGCAAAAGTTGCTAATCACTGAAGTTAAAAAAAGACCTGAAAATGAACTGAAAGGTGGCTTTTGTAGTTTTAACTGAGGGAAAAGTTTAGTTTTGGCTACTTAACTGTAAAGTTGCACAAAATGAAAAATCTATCTAATTTGAGGATGAAACAAACTAAACCATTGTAATCATTGCCCATTTAAAAGTATCTAAACTAACCAGTAATGATTTTTATTGTGGTATCCTATGTACTTGCAGATGGAGTAGAATATAAAGCTTACTGACTGCTATGGGACTGCTACCGCTGCAAAATTCTAAATGCTGTGGAAATTTCTAAATGTTGTGGTACACACGGTCAAAAACACTCTGTAAAAATAAAAATAATATTATAATATCTGACTTTCACTTTTACTACACTGACTTTAACGAACTGACATGAATATAAAATAAAATACATACACTCACAAAGAAGAAAATTAAAGTGACGACGCAAGGAAAGGACTTGCAATTTTCGCGTCGTAAAGTCACATCGCCATCATCGCAGGGATTAAAAAGTTTACGAGGGAAAATCGTCCGCTCCCTCTGTTGAGAACGTCAATACCTGAAACTAATGAGTTAAAAAGTGTATCCGTCGTCCTGCGAAGTAGCATTTTAGTTTTAAATATTTCACAAAAAAAGCAAACAATTGTTTACCAGTACACCGTTTCGTAATTTCATTGACAAGTCGGGTCAATATTAAAATATTTTTTACGTTTTGCCCTTTCTTAAATGTGTTACTTTAAACACCTATTATATACCTACCTATACATATTATTATTATGAATAGAAATGTATTTCTTATTGTCGATATTGTGTTAACAATTTTATATCTTTTTTATGTCCATATACGGTTTTCAAGTCATATATTTCTAGGCTCTATATTGATCATAGTTTAAGCGATATATTAACAATAAATTATATAGAAAATACACATAAACATTAGTAATTAGTTGTCACTACTATACCGTTTGTTTATCAATATATCATCATCTTATTCTTTGGATTTATTTGTACTTTTTGTACGTTTTTTGGTTACCTACTACTATATAACTGATTTATATTATAATATTTACCTACAATGTTTATGACATTTTTCTTGTACATATGATTGTATTAAAATTATCACTATCATTATTGTTATTATCAATATTCATTATAATTAACATTACTGTCGCTATATAACGGTCGCAAGCATATAGAGGCAGTGTTGAAGAAATAGAGCGTTTACTGCCGCGCCTACTTACGTGTTTCGAACTGAATTACAACTAAAATCATACTATATGTATTGATTACTACAACGTTACGAAGGTTAACAATATAATGCGCATCTCTGTATATCAAGTAGTTTTTTTAGATTAGGTATTAGTATGTATCATCGTCATCATCCATTCTCATCATCAGTCTGAATCGTTCCTGAAGAAAGGAACTGCGTCTATTTAGTCACAGTCTATTAGCAAAAAATGTAATATTGTGTATGTTCGTGTATATGTAAAATGTATTATTGAACAAAT
Source organism: Callyntrura guangdongensis (assembly GCA_027744295.1). Lineage (NCBI taxonomy): Eukaryota > Metazoa > Arthropoda > Collembola > Entomobryomorpha > Paronellidae > Callyntrura > Callyntrura guangdongensis. Next base: position 5,694 of record JAHZNB010005293.1, read on the forward strand.
GAAATACTGTGAGCATTACCCATAACAATTTTACGTACGAAAAAGTGGAAAACCAAATGCGTAGACGCCCAAAAATTAATGATAATCGATGTAATGCTATGGTTATTATTATTGTGAGTAGAGATCAGATATCGGTATAAAAAATACTATAATTGTAAAAAGTAATGTCCGTGGACTGCAAAGGGCTATTTCATACATATATGTTCAAAGTATCCTGTAATAGATGTAGTAAAACAATAATGACTACTGCTTTTTACTGTACTTTACATTTAAATCATTTTTGGTCCACATAAAACAACCATATAAATACTATACTAATAATAACGCAAAATTTGAATAACGTAAAATTGTAAGGAAATTTAATAAGCTCTTTGGAAATTTTAAAAGTTTAAAACAATAATAGAATGTTACATTATTTTGAATTCAGTACCAGTACCAAATTTTAAAAATTACGTACATAAAAGGTAATATCAGAAGAGTTATCATGATGATCATATTATATGTGTAATGTCGTATATTTGGGTATGCATCTACAATCCAATACCATTGTATGTAATGCCTTTTTAAGGTTTGTTTTACCTGATGATGACGTGTGCTAATTACTTCATGTAGGAAAACACTAACGATACATAAATATTACATTATTGTGTAGCAAACGGTTAAATTATTCTTATTCTTGTTGAGGGTTGAAACTGTCATGAAAATGTATGTATTAAAATTTTTGTGACCCTTATCATTATCATTATGTATTGCTATTTTGTTTTGTTACGTTTAGAAAGAGATTATTATTCGTTAATTTATTAAATAAGAAGAACTTATATGTGATAAAGGAAAAACTACACGTGTAAAATTGATTTCCAGAATAATTTATTCAGCTTGTCAATGTCAGCCAGTGGCACTGGCTTTTGCATATAACTGTGACTCTAAGAAAGTATTTTTCATAGAATTTTCAGACATAAACATGCTATTCCAATACTTCGGATCAATTTCTATTACATCATAACCTAAAATTTCTAAATGGCGTTTTCGCATTTTAACGTGACCCCTTAAACTTCGATTGCTCTTTGTGAAGGATAACGGAGATAAAATTGATACTGCTACTTTTCGCCCCACGGACACAGAGGCGGGGGTGTTTCTAAACTTCTGAAATAAGCTGACGTGTTGTCGTCGATTCTTCCTGATGGGACGGTTCTTCTTGTCAAACTCAATTACAAAATCTGTCATACAGTAGAATGTAAATTATCAACATTTTTCTAAACCTTTCTCCATTAAAATTAATGTTGTAACTTACTGTAGGTATACAAATACATAATATTATTACCGAGGTAGTAGTAGTACGGAGAACATAAATTCGCTTGAACTGCGTCGTCGTCGCCAACTACCTCTGCTAAGGCTTTCCGGACTTCTGTGTGCAAATAGGTCTCGTGGTACTTATCTACAAAGTTCAAAAAAATTAATTTTAGGTGTGGCAAAATACTCCTTAACTTAGTATTTTATAATAACCAACAACTTACGCAAGGACAGCACCTGCTCACAAAATTTTTCGTGAAACCACGGAAGATTTGCATCTGGCATGTCAATACATATTGCGCGATTTAATTCCATCATCACATGGCGTAGTCTCATGGAATACTGATTCTATAAGGGAATAAAACGAAAAACTCAAATTAAATTAATCAGGTAGTGATTACAAACATGGCAGAGAAAACAATGATTTTTATAACGTTCGTACAGTTTTATGGCTTGTAGCCAATTCAACATCGAGGGTATCTAAGAACTCTACCGAGAATATGTTTTGCACCAGTTCTCTGGGAAGTCGTCGATAAAAACAAAGGGCCAAAGCAGACTGAAGGATAGAAAGAAACCCTAATTTTTCCCAGTCCCTTTAATTCCAGAGAAGAGAGATATGATAATATAAATATTAGACCTTAAAATATGAATGTTTTAAACAAAAATAATTTACTTTGCTAGCACTTCACTACAGAATCCAAACACATCCCTGTCGGTATTTGGCTCCCATCCAACACAAAATGCCAAAGTGACAAATTTTTCAACGAGTTCTGGACTAACTGGATTGTCACGAATGTTCCATATAAAATTTTCTATTTTCTGAATTACTTCAGGAAAATTATTCAATCCATTCACAAGATGCTGAGCTAAATCTTTCATTGATCTGGCATCGTCAATTTCAATATGTTGCAAACGTTCCATTGTTGCATCCAGGACTGGCGATTCGCCCTTCACTTTGCGAGTTACAAGTGCAGATTTGTGAATTGCAAGCAAATCTCCGAAGCCTAAAGGTTGCGCGTCATCCAATAGGATACGTGAGCATTGCTCGTCGAGGATAGAGCAGATTTCAAGAACCGTGTCATAGTATTTTGACGTGGGCCGTTTTGTTTGAAATAACTGAGCTATAACCGCTTCTAATCCCCGAGACAGTGCAGTAAGATCGGCAGATCGAAACTGAGGAGCAAAATCATCTAAAACTCTTACCATTTGAATATCATTAAAAAGTGGATCACTTTGCGTAGCACATCCAATCAAAAACGAAAATGCTCGAGAAAAGTCAGACGGTAGAAGCAGACATGGCTGAGCCCCTTTTGTATAATTATCTATAAGTTGGTACAAATATCTCTTCGTAGTAAATTCAAAATTTCTATTTGTATAACCGAAATTCAGTCCATATGTAAAATTAGTATAGTCTCTTCCTAACTTCAAAATTCTCCGGTCCAACACGTTGGACTTTTGCTTCCTCACGATCATTTCAGAAGCTTTGTCCCAGAAAAGATTATAAACTTTAAAACTATCTGACTTAGCCCATCGTAGTATGCCAAACAATATACCAGTGGCCAATTCAAAGTCATGATTTTCCAGATAGTCCTGTAATAGAACAGCTAATTGTTTTCTTTGTTGAACCGACTTTAGATGAGGTGCAATGCTGGCAAGTAGATCAAGACGGGGACTAGTAGAGGAAGAAATGCCTTCTTGGACAATGCGCATCATTCTGTTAACTAGTACCTCAACAAGGCCATAAGGTTGAATGTACCCAAGTTCCAGAAATTTTTGAATAGACAGCAGGTCCAGAATTTGCATAGTTGGTACCCTTCCAACTAGCTCTTGTCCAATAATGTTGAAAACATGTTTTGATTCACTTCCCAAATTCCGACAAGACATTAAAAACAAGAATACCTTACAGAGAGTTACAGTTTCCCATTTAGGAAAGTCATCGATGAGAGTATCTAGTTTAATTCTAAACTTATCAACTATTGCTGAAGAAACTATGCGTAGAGTACTTCTGAGAGAAATTGCTATTAAACGTACCTCTATATCACTTGACATAGTATCTATGTAATTAGATAATAAAGGATAAAATTTTGAACACAATAACATGCCGAACAGGCTTTCTGTTCGCATGCATACGAATAAGCGGGAAACAGAAGGGAGGGATAATGTATTGCATCTGCGCACACATTCCTCTACAAATTTTTGACACTCTGGACTTCTTATATCATAAGACATTCTTTTAAGACATAACAAGGTTGCGAGCAATGGTTCATCTTCTAGGCTTTCACAGTTTTCAATTACAATTTTGACAATTTTTTCCTGGAATGTTGGATGTTGCGTAACTTTTTCAATAAATGTCGGTCGGTCAAAATAATCCCGCTCCGGATCAAAATTTGAGCTAATCTTAAATAGGAATTTTTGAAGATCCCATATTGTGACGAGGGCCTATAAAAATAGAAATAATTTACTTCTGAATCCAATTTCATCAGATTTATAATTCCAAAAATTAAATTACCTGACTAGCAACTTTTAAACTCAACCCGCCTTCAAATGATTTATCCGCTTCTACTACATCAAAAATTTGTTGAATACTAGCTGCTTCGTACAATCGTTCCAAACTCTCACTTATGCTGTCATTAGCAGCTATTGGGTATAGTTTTACTCGCATATGGGTCAATTCATCGTCAGTCTCGTTCTCGTTATATACAGAGTGCTCAAAAGTGCCTTCGTCTAGTTCTGAAGCATCTATGGGTTCTCCTAAATTATCCTCATCTTGATCAACAGAGCTCGAGCATTTTACTGAAGAAAAAAACGGTCGGAATTTTCCTTTTAAGTTTTCATTAGCTCCGTGCTTTACTTCAAAAGGTGACATTACACAACAACTTGAAATTGGGGATGTTCTGTTATTACTGGAAAAGTTTTCCACAAAACAGTGACGAATTTTCGAATATGATGAATTCTGCAATCGTAAAAGGCGCTTTACAGAACTTAGTCGTCTGACTTTCCCCACGGCTGAAATCATTTTCGTCACTGTCACATAACAAATATCAAGATTCTTCAGTCCGACACTTGACACCAGAATAAAGTCTCCCGACACTCTCAAATTTATCCCGAATATCCCAACCGAAAATACCCCGCTACTCAGCTACTGGTTCACTAAATATGAAATAAAATTAAACCATTAGATTAATTACAAGTCACCAGGTCATTAATCATCTTAGTCTTCCTTTTAAAAAGGAACCTCATAATAACAGTTAGTAATATAATAAGGTATTATAAATTATCCAAAATAATGTACTACTTACCCAGATATACTGACTGATGTACTACTTACTACATCTTTGATTTGATCGCCGATTGATGATAATAATAGTATGCACACTATGTACAGGGTTGCGGAGTTATATACAGAATCAACAGTTCATTTCGTCGTAAGAGTCATAAGTTCAAGTTGAATTTCATAAAAAAAATGATTGTTGATCGGCACACGCACGGGCACTCGAACAGCGACAACGAACGACGACAAAGATGAAACACGTTCATTGTTTATGTTTATTCTGACGAAATCAACTATTCGTTTTACCCTATGTCATGTCTATGCCTTGTTTCGCGGTAAGAAATATTTATTACAAAGTACCCCAATATAGGAGTGAATGAATTCTTTACAAATAGGTTTGGTGTGCACCCAATAATCCCAACCAACACATGCACATGTATCATCTGGGCGAGCCGCTTCTCTTGGTGTCGTCAGATGTTTATTGAAAAAACCGAACGATACTATGCAATGTAGCATACAGCAAGTGAACAAGCGTGCTAATAAATACTAATATCCCCATCGCCAAACGTGCGTGTGGCCTTCATCCAGTCAAATTTTTTTGTAAACAAACAGTCCCATTTTTTAAAAGCTACTTTTACAGAACATTTTAGTTAACCCAGTTGCAGTTGTGCGTCTGTGCGAGTTAACCTGTTAACGAGCGTGCGAGGGAGATAATCAGCGATTTTGAGAATACAACACTACGAGTTTTGTGCAAGAGTAGTTTATTTACGAAGATACAAGACGAGCGATCCTTACGATAAGCGACTATTTCAACAATGGCTAAAAAGTGATTTTGTTAATGCGCCTTTAATTGATACTAAATACTAGTACATGGCGCTGACCTGTAAAAAGGAATTTCGTTCAGCCTGGAGAACATTTTTGTTATAGTTGTGATGATGCAATATTTGTAGCCAATAGCCTTAGCCGTTGAATACAAAACTAGAAACTTGATTGATTGTAATAACAGATATCATGGTAAACATTTAGCAAGCTATCCCGTTGATTATTTTCCTGATTATTTTATTTTATCTTTAGTTAGTGATTCTAGTTCAGTTCTGTCATGTGTAAGAGCTTGAAGAAATTTTAATTGTCAACCGTTAGAGCAGCAAGCTTGCATTCATACAGCAGGAAGTGTTTTCATCACTTGTAGACAAGTTATAGCGTTATTTCTACAATTCTTTTCGTGGCAGATAAAATTTTATATTTATAATGCTCCGTTCAGTAATTGGGCGTATGGTTTTCTCTAGTAGTAGATTGTGTTGTCATAATAGTAACCGGTTTGTATATCAATTGCAGCCTAGTCACCAGTATTTAGTAAACAAAAGTATAGTGTCAGTAGGATTTTCTAGATTACTGCATACACCATGGAACACGTTTCGTCGAAATGACATTTTTCGTCAAATTGTTCGAAAACAATGTACAGGGCCACCACCTTCATCTACGGCAGGTGGCTCGCCTACCCCTCAGAAGTTGTCCCTTTTTGCAAAGTTTAAGGCGATGTACAAAGACTATTGGTAAGCTCAAGTATTGCAATGCTCTTTGACAGGGCCTTTGTCCTCCAGTTCCAACAACCAGGTAGTATGCGCAACATTAATTAATTATTCGTGAATTATTATTTTTCAGGTACGTGATGTTGCCAGTTCACGTCGTCACATCAGTTGGGTGGTTTGGCGCATTCTACAAAGTGTCTTCAAGGTGAGAAAAAGGAAAAACTCAAAAACAAGTTGATCAGTGGATACTACATAATAGTTATACCCAGAGAGATGTGATAAATATATATGTAACATATTTATCTATCACTGGTGATAACTTTCAAACAATTATGAGTAAATTATTTTATGATTTTTTTTCTGTAGTGGTGTCGATGTAGGATATTACCTGAGAAAAGTGGGGGTCAACGATACTGTAATAAAACATGTGACGGAGTCTGGAATGGGCCATATTGCAGTCGCATGGGCACTTTATAAAATAGCTACCCCGATTCGATATGCAGTTACTTTAGGTAAGATTACTTGTTTTTACGGCTGGTCATGTACAATAGATATACCAATGATTTTATGTTTTATTCTGGATTTAGTCTACCACAATGTTTGGAGCAAAAGTTATTATCTCTCTTTTCGATACTCTCATGAGTATTCTATTTACGTTTATGTTCATCTAGTACAAATGGATCACCGCTTTGTATCGCAGTGTGCGTCAAATTATAAAAATCTAGTTTTGGCAATTCGCATAATATCTGCATTTTTACCAACGTTTATTTCGGTTTGTTTATTCTGAATTTTTTATTTAGCAGTCATGTAGTCCTGAACCACTGTCTCAGTATAGTATAACCAGTATAACATAACATAACCTTATAACCTATAATGTGAATATTTATAATCAGATACACTACAGGTTGCTGCCTGCTACAGTGATCTAGGATCAAAATCTCACTGAAATGAACTTTTCGTAAGTTCAAACTGCCCAAATTCTGATTTTGCAGCATATCAGTGCTCATGAAATTACCTAAAACTATGCAAAAAATCATAAATTGTTCATAAAATACATATACAGGTAAAAAGTGCACGAAACGCGCCCGATATTATAGGGACAATTTTGAAAAATCGATGAATGTATAAAATTACTACATCTAAAACAGTTATCAACACGAAAAATGGCTGTACATTTTATTGACGAACGGAAAGCAGCACATTTACTTATTAGCATTTTGTCAAAGCAATCAAACAATGAATTATTACGAATTTTAAAAGTAACAGCCGAAATTAAAAATGCGCCATACTCTAGCCAAGAGTTCACAGTAGCAACATCAGTTAAAATCAAAGCGTTCT
>JAHZNB010005294.1:0-10758 GCA_027744295.1 Callyntrura guangdongensis
TGTACTACATTTCTGTCATAAAACCATAATAACAATAAAGAAACCTAATTAATATACTAATTAGGAGAGTGTATATTTAAGTTCATGATTCGGTTCAACCCCAACGTGGATAATATAGGCAAATAAACATGTAAAAAGTTCAATTGATGATGTGCTATGTATATTATTTATGCACATTATCTTCATATTAGTCAACCAGTCAGTGTAATTTATCCTTCAAAATGAGCATCTTTTTAATTAGGCGAATACTATTGTCGAATTTTTACCTTTCGCTACTTTCCTCTGAAAACGTTTGCTCCCCAGATTTGTGAAATAACTTTGCTTTGGTTTGTTACAGATGCTATGCTGGTTGGATGGCCCGAACAATGATTATTAGAAATAGATATACATATCGATAATAATTACAGGTGGATACCTAATGTTCAGCTCACCTGACACACACATTCAAAAGCAATCATGCATACTTTTAATAGTGTAATGTTTACACCACCTTATATTGGTGGAAGCAACCGAGAGAGATACATCGTGTATACATCTTTTTACTTCATGGAGCTACAAGCAAAATTTAATCACGCTCTCTATTACATCAACTATATACAGCAATGTGCGTATATCGTCACCACCACCAAAGAACTATCCTCCTGGTTAATCGAAATCTGCCTCAGGATGTTACAAAGATGCAACATATCTACGTATTTAAGATCTACGTTTTCATCATACTAACAATTCGCCTGCATGAAAAGTCCGCAGTCATTCATTTTTTTAAGTCTAGTCTGGCCAGACCAGTATTATACCTGCTAAATGTTTAGTTTAGGTTTATAGCTTTGTGAACGTGGTAAGTACCTTCACATTTTGCTGTTGCATTCGATATTATAGCTACAACTACAACGTGCTGTGCCACTGACTGACACGCTGATAGATAAAAATGTATGAAGCACCCGGTATCGCAACGCAGCAGCAAGAATTAAATAAGACGCCGTACACCTCTCAGTTGCCAGCCAAATTGGAAAAAAAGTATCCCCTAAAAAAATCTCATACCATACCAGACGAAAATTGCACACATCGATGTATTCAAATTACCCTGCTTGTTCCTCGAAAAATAAGATTGCTAATCATAGCATTAGGCATTTCATTATATTCTTGGTCGTGTAGTGGCATGTATTTAAAATATGAATATCCATACCAAATATTAGGTATACAAATTCCACCCTTGGGTGACTTCCAGATAAATGTAAAAGTTTTTTTTCTACAAAATTATGGTAATACTTGATTTTCAATCAAAGTATAAAATGAAAGTCAAAAACTTGTATTCATCATCATTACTTCATTAACGATTATCAGCTCAGGTGTGAATTATAGCCACAAAAATATCGCACCTTAGGATGAACAATTTTGAAATTTCGGTCTATGTTGATAACTTAATCTAATCATGCTGTTAATGAATCATTTTTTTATAAGTAGAAAATTATTTGTGCATTTTCTAAGGTGTGTCGCTGTCTGTACGGTAATATACATATGCAATCTGTATTTACGATAGTGTACGGGAGCCGTACATTGTACCACGTACCGTACAAAAAAACTCTGCCCACTACATAGACATGATGTGAATGACACATTAAACTTTATCTTTGTTTGCAAACAACATGCATTTATCCCTTAGACAAAAATCTAAAGACGAGTTTAGATATAAAAATAGCCCGAGCCCCAGTGCTGATTAGACATTCATGGTAGCAACGCAGTTTTTTAAACTTATGGGACCAGCGACGAAAAACTAAATACCACCGTTGTTTCATTAGGTATGACCAATGTTGTAGCAACTTTTTCTGCACCTACAAAAACTCGCTGCATCCTAATGCACAACGCGCAAAAAAACTAGAATCGCGAGTGCTGTGTGCTGTGATTTAATGATTCTTTCTAGCAGCGTTCAGATTACATGATCGACAATGGACAATGACCTAAGACGCCAGACACGATGCAATATGATGCACACGCTGGGTCACCAAAAAATATACATCAGCAGCGTACAACTACTTTTACACGAGTTTTGTAAACTGTGTATTGACGTGTACCTTGCCAATTGCCAAGCCACCACCACCAGAATTGAACATCAATCGAAACTATACGAGATGAAGTCATGGTAGATAAACAGTAATAAATCGAGCTAACCAACCAAACCTAATTTGTAGTACGTATTATTATTAACTTTTGTATGCGAAGCATTTTAAACAAACGTTATTGGTTTTATAATCCTGTCTTTGTATGTGTGTTAGTCTGTTTGCACTACTCCCCTTAAACTGCTCAACCAATGGCACACATTCAATAGTTTCCCTGAGGCTGATTTTGAGCCAAATCGAATAACGGCAGCCGTTAGAAACCGTTACAACTTTTAAAAACATTTAAATAGCAACATATATGGCATGCAATATATCATTCGACTCGTCTCAGCATAATAAACAATTTGTGACACATTTTGACACAAGTTTTGCAACGGCAACCGTTAGAAACCGTTATAACTTCAACATTTTTATGCACGTAATATATCATTTGAGTCGTCTCACTAACCCAAAACTCATCGCATACAAAAGTTTTCTGTACTGGTTACACCAGTCTTATTATTAGGAGCAACTTTTCTCTCCTTTATATAAACTGTACGACGACATGCACCTTAATTTCATTGTCAGTGGTGGTGTTGTTTGATGCAAGATATTGCCCACAGACAATGTAGGCTAACAGCAACGCTGAATATATATATTGCTTTTTCCTGTGTACTTTTTTCAGCTTCGATTGTCAAGTCAGGTGCAGTGCAGCGTTCGCAGTGAAGCAAATTACAAAACGACATGCTATAACAAAAGCATAACTGTTTCCTCTGTTTCATGAGAGTTTGTGCCAAAAGAATAGTAAATGTGAGTACATGTCTTGACTGGTGTGTAGGTATATACGGATTGATGAAGGAAACTATGGTAGAGTGAAGATAGGGTGTCGTCTTAATAATTTTATAACTAGAGAGAGAGAGAAGGTAGTCGTAGTAGTTGAGTACATTGTTTGTTACCCACGAGGGCGTACTGCAAAAACGTGTGGGCTGTTGTTGTTATGTGTGAGTTGCAATGAAAGCTGTATGCGAATCCGCTGAAGCACAAAAATGAATGAATAAGCGGATTTACATTGATTGTCTTCACCTGCATAAATTCCCAAAATGTTGTCAACGTTTATAGTGCAAAATGTGCATGTAATAAGAGCAAGCTACCTGAACGATAATTAAATTACCATCTCGCGGTATGCACTCTCACACTTATACAATGACGTCTTAAAAAAATGCAATGTGAGACTTTGCTGGTTCAACCATTTTTTTAGGGCTTTGTATGAAATGAAATGCATTTTGATGACGCGATTACACATTATTAGTACGGTAAAGGTTTATTTTGCTGTTGTACAAGCACATATTAAAAATGAGAACAATGTGAAAATCCATACAATTAAAGACAAAAGCTGTTGTTATTATTGCTGACACCCGGAAATGTTGCGATCTGTAAGGTATAATTGTACGTTTTAATTTAAAGGCGCGTTTAGTTTGAAGACAGGTAGTGGGTGTTTAAAAATTTAATTTTGGAAAATGCTTCCTCCACTATGCCACGCTATTTTACAACGAAATTAAGTGCCTCGTAGAACAGAACAGATATGGGTATCATATGTACACGAAAGCGCGGCAATTTAAAATAAAACTTAATTTTCGAGGGTTAATCCGGTGAATCTTATTTTGGTAAACTTTTTCCCTGCTACGAAATGCAATGAACAGTTTAGTAATTTGGTTTTGTTTTACTATGCCCGTAAATAACCAAAGGACCTAAATGTTTGATGCATACACGCTGTACTACATATAAAACCGCGTAATCATTGCCAACAAATATATATGCTAACGTACATGTGTTGTACATTTACCGTTAGTAGCCTTAGTGGGTCACACACTCTCGCCATGAGTTATTTGAAAAGCTGGACAATGTAACAGTTGTACTCTTCACCATAAATCTTGACAAATGGTGTCATATGTGTGAAAAAGAATAGAAGAACCGGACAGCAAAACCAGAGATCATATACTTTAATGTGTTCAAAATGGTAATAATGGTCATTGTATTTGGGATATAAGAGGACGTTTAAGAATGAGAACTTGTTCTAGTCAAAATCCCGAGAGTATAAATAAAAATATTATAACTGTACACATTGGCACTTGTGTTTATTTTGCTTTTGGCCAACTTGCAAGTTAGGGCAAGAGGTGTACGATATTCCCAGAAACCTTTACAACTTTGATACTAACTTGTTTACACCAATGACCAAATGCTTATAACTCCACCCGCTCAACTACTTTAACTTTGTCAGATCGCAAAAATATGTACGAAAGCTACATCTAAAGAACTATTATGTTCCCTTTAAAATGTTGTTAGGTTCCATGTGTCCCAAGTTTAAAAATATTTTGAACCGTGAAACTAGCCACACAAGCGTCGTGTCGTGAGCTATTTATTACGCGCACATAGGCATATTATATATTGCATCACCATCTTTGGATTCCTGCTGTGATTTTCTCTGAAACACGCTAACATTTTTGAACAATATGGACCAACCATTATTATGAAACGCAAACAAGCCAACTTGTTTAATCGCCACACAATCGTACTTTTTGTTTCAACGTTACACAATTCCGTACAGAATTTATACGTCAGAATTTCGACAATATTTTATGGGGAGCTCTCATGAAGAAAAATGATTTTTCATGGATGTGATTTCCTTTCATGATGGCTTGCTACAATTTTTGTTATATTGTTAGACATAATAGTCAGCCTGCTGGAAGTTTAGGGTATGACCCTTTTACTGCTTCTTATTGTTTGCTGTGACTGAATACTGCGAGAGGGAGCGTCGCTGTGTTGTCATATAATATCCCGTATCACACGTTTGAGAAAAAAGGCCACCCATGAAAAAGTTACCAATATATCGCATGGAACAATCAGCAGCAGCTATCGGGCCCAACAAAAAAAATCAGGGTTGCCACTTGCTTCGTTGGCTCTATCGGAATTAGACCGACTAGAGTGATAAAGAAGACAAGTGTATTTTCTCAAGTCTCCAGAAAAGAAAAAAGGCAAACGTTTGTAAGACGAAAGGAAAGTATAACATTTCTTACACCAAGAAACGTATGCCTGCAAGTAAAAAAAGCTTAAAAGGTCTCACTGGAGTTTTTTGGGCAGCAGCTCAGAAATTTTTTGTAACCGTGTGATTGAACTACTACTACTACTCTAATGGTCTGACTCTAAAAGACATACATTATCGTATCAGTTGAGTCAGTTTAGATGTTATCACAAGGGAAGTTTGTAACTACCCGTCGATAGTTTTAGTATGTTTCCAAGTAGAAAGCACGTCTCGGGGTAGTGTGAATCCACTTTATTTTCTACGTGTGAAGCTTTCTGTGCTAACAACAGTGTATTTGGGGAAAAATAAATGGTACCCTTTTTTACCCACAATGAAAATGACTTACAGTGACTTCACATGTAATATTGACTACCTACATTGACTCGGGATACTACCTGTGAGTCAGGGATGGTGCTTGGGCACGGCAATAAGCTGAAAATAACGAGTATTGATATCACATTTTGGTTTGTTAAAAAAACAACAAAATGGTTCATACTGTTGAGAGTGCAAAACCCAATATAAACTAATTAACAATACTACACATACACCTACAACGAATAGGGCAACACTAACCTATACACCTACTTGTAAGTTGGGAATTTGTATACCTAAAAATACAATACTGTTTATTGTAAGTTTAGGTCAGTCAGTATTGAGCTCTCTCTCTCTCTCTCTCTCTGTGACTACTACTCAAACATTTTAGGAGCTGTGGAAAAATTAAAATTGAACAAAGGTTAAGTTACGGTATTATCGCTGTAGTCTCGAGTGTAGCAATTAAATTAATTTGCTAACAATTACTTTTTACTATATTAAGCAGCACACTAAAGTGTGTTAAATTACACATTATGAATGAAATGGTCCTTGTATGAACTTGAACTTTGTTCTCTACCATATAATCCTTTGATTCCTGTAAAATGTTAACCAAGAGGTAGTACTAGTACTACGACTAGCAAGGTAAATAATAGATATACATATATACTTGTATGTTTTTAATGGAATGGAAGTCTTGTGAGCTTTGAAGCTTTGACTAACAAGTTGATGCATACGTGTGGACTGTGTATTTACATGTTATGAGAAAATTTCTCAGGCACGATCACGTTATTACGTAAGGAACCCAGTATAATATATGGACAAACAGGACAGTGAATAATATCTCGCACGGATCTCCAATCTCCTCACAAGTTCATGACATGGTAAGGTATTTAGTATTATAGGAGACGGTGAGAGAGTCAACATTTTAAAAGTGACTAGCAATATGCTGCACTGCATTTATATGTGACGTAGGTATGTATGAAACCATATATGTTATTACAACAAGGTGCTTAAAAAGGTTCATCCTCACCCTAATCCACCTCGCCTTGTTTCACCGCTTTCAGTTTTTACGATCAACACCCTCATTTGCATTCAAAGAAGTCTCAGCGGGAGTAGGGCAGCAGCAGCAGCAGCTCACGTAAAGAGGAAAGGTAAGGAACAAAAAAACTAAGGTAAACGTTCATGTAAACTAAGGTTATTTTTTACAGCATTTTAGATCAAGAGCCCAGCCAAGAACACAAGTGTACGTCAAAACTGCCTGTTGTTGACGTTGAGAGAGCTTGTATTTTTAGGGATATGCAATGATAATACGAGTGGAAAGTCAAATTGTGTAAGTCTTTTGATAAAAACGCTTCTCTGTTAGCAAACTCTCGCATGGATAAATTGAGTAAAGAAAATGGGATGTATTTTGCTTTAGAAAAGATTTTGAATATAATACGGAAGATGGGGAATATATACGCTCGGTGTTCTGAGCAAAGGGAAAACTTATTTCCAGTTTGCTACTTTGGTGCCATTGGTAAAAAGAAGGTTGCTTGCAGCACACGGCGAAATGGAGTGTTTAATAAACAATGCAGGATAATATCGTTTCCATCATCACTCCCTTCACACCATTGTCATTGTTGAGAGCATACGCTGCGGAACATCGGGGGACAAGGGGGGATAATCATGTTCTGTAATATATTAAGCTCCCTATCCTATAATGGTAAAGTAAAATTTCAGTGGGGGATTTGACCCCACATCCCACCCGGTTCCGCAGTCTATAGTTGAGGTATATTGGATAGTTGTTAGAATGCGTATGAACTTGGCTCGGTTTGAATACATGATATTTTATCTATTGCTGGGGAGGATTGTTATTATCGGCATGCGGCTTTATAACCTATTATCTATTATGTGTGTCACGCAGAAGGAAGAAGCATTATAATAAGGAAAACAATCATATTACTGGGGAGGATGAACCAAATTGTTATTATCGGCATGCGGCTTTATAACCTATTATCTATTATGTGTGTCACGCAGAAGGAAGAAGCATTATAGGGAAAACAATCGACATTGATATGGGTGTACTTTTTAACAGAGGATATAATACCGATTCAACTTGCATGTTTTTGTGGAAGCAGTTTCTTTCGTTTTGAAGGAGTCTCATGCGTAGGAATTGTTATATGTAGTTTAAAATATCGTGAAGGCAGCAGGAAATCCAGATTTGGAAAGGCCAAAATATATAATCTTTGGCAATGGGAAAGAAATAATGGTGAGAATATTTTCTTGTGCGCATTACATTTGTACGAAAGAATGGCTAACCACATCGCATGCGTGTACGTCGTGTACACCTCATTCTCTACAGTTACGTCTTGCCCACGAATGGAAGAATATTGGTAACTTTGTGAATATCATCATAAAAGTGGCATAAAGAGCGCAACTTTTCCAACCTTGGCGAATTTATGAGGGAAATCGCAGCTGGAAAAATACTTGCAACTTCCAGTTTACCTCTATCGACCGCAATTGATATATTTTAGAAATAAATATTTACGACATCGAACATCAAAAACTTGGGTAGAGAGAGAGAGAGAGAGAGAGAGAAGCTGTGTGTATACAGCAGACTTCAATAAATACGTCTAGTTGTTTGGGGATTTGCATATCACCTTTCTTCCCAATTTTCTCCATACCCAAAGCCAGGACCAAACCGTCTGGGGTTACCACAGGAGAAATATATACTATCTAGCTCTAGCTACACACTACTACAGATTTTAATGGAATGAATACAATTCCCAAAATTGAAAGCTGACGCCCGACAATTGCGCTCACTTCTAGTATTGCGCACACTTTTGACACGATAAAGAATGATCGCGTATACACTTCCTCCCGCAATTTCCCTTTTCCCAACCATTTTTCCCTCTCACCAAAGAAAAAGTAATATATACTCCGAAAAAGATAGAGTTTCAAAAACTCATTCCACAATCCCTCCATAATACTCCACTCTTTTTGGATCGCATCCATTAATGATGAATATAATGTCCCTAGATGTTCTTCTTCCAAGCTTTCTCTGATTCCCGTTATTGAAAAGAACGTCTGCTGCTTCTGCTGTTGTCTCAGTGAAAGTTAGAAACACAGCATTTTGTAAGGTCATTTATTACTCTGTATCACCACTCTTTCTCCAAGACTCTCTGTTTGCACGGAGAAAGTACCTCAAAGATCGTACACAAACACACACGCACACAGACAGAACAACAACTTTCTTTATTATCACATGCAGTTTAAAAACGGATATGTGTACCTAGTAGTAGTAGAAGTAGTAGTACCACCACCACTACTACAACTACCACGACACCAGTATAAAAGCAGCAAGTTGCAGCGCATGCTTTTAATCTACCGAAAAGGTCTCCAGGCTGTAGCAAAGCAACAGCAACGTGAGAATGTAGACTGTAGGGACCCAAAAAAAGAAAACGAGAAGAGAGACTGTTTTTATGAGACTGGGTCTGAGTAGGCATAAAGCACACACAAACACACACACACATACACACATGTTATGTTCATCCATATACCATCATCGACGGAATGATAGTTGAGTTTGAAGTTTGCAATGTCGTTTTGCTGTGTACATGTTACCGTTACTGCTACTGCTGCTACGCTTTACGCTTTTGAATTCTCGCTGTTATTCTAACCATGACTATCACTGCTGCTGCTACTAAAACACAGAATATTCAAGAACGATTTTTTATACCCAAACCAAAGTCAGCAAAACTTTTTTTTCTCTTCTTCAGCGAAAAAAAAAGTTTTCATCTTTTTTAACAGAGCACCACCAATCCAACACACGACGACGACATAGACACTACAGACACAGAGCAACAACAACAACAACTTTTTTTTACGCCACACACAGCTGAAGTATGCCTCTCCAGAGAGAGAGGGAGGAAAAGAGAAAGTTTCCTGTATCGCGTGCTTTTACCTCCTAAAAACATGGTGTGTAGGAACTACAGCTCTTTTGTCTGTTTTTAGGGTCGTATTTATCTTTTACCGGGCTTCATTATACGATAGGAGAGTATAAGATTATTATTATTATCATCATCATCATAGCCTTGTAAAGAGAAGAGCTCTCTTTCTTTCTCTCTTACTAGCTCATTCTCTGCGTGGAACAAAATACCACAATATTTTTTCCTCTATATAAAATGCACTTACATTGGAAGTTATGTCTACTTTAGTTGACAAGAAGAGGAAAAGGAGAGAGTGCATGTATCAGTCTCTACTTCTACTTGAGACTACTTTGGCGAAAAAGGAAAGCATGTACACGCAGACAGGCTCTGGGGATATGTCTATATAATGCGCGATTTCCTATACACCTCGATGGCGTATCTTCAAACAAAATGTACATCGTTTTTTGCAAGGTTTTGTGAAAAGCAGAATCCTTTTAGTTTCACACTACCTTCCTTTTCTTTCTTCATAGCAAGTGGAAAAAAAGAGAATAAGTACATATATTTCATTCCGTTGTTCAAGAGAAAGGATACAAAGCAGCGGCATCATCATCACCATTATATTCAGCATCAGTGGCATGGATGATATTATACCACAGCATCTTATAGCCAGCATCCCTTTTGTGTCTGGTAGATATACATATGCCCACACTCAACAAGAGGGAAAAGCAGAGAGAGAGAGAGAGAACTTGTACACGATCAATATTTTTGTACATTTTAAGAGTTAGATCTGCTGGTGCTGGTACTGCTGCTGTTCTACGAAATATAAAGAAAATAGTGAAACCGCCAAGTGAAGTACGTAGATCACATAGTCAGGTAGGTACTTTGAAAGGAAAGTGGAGTTCGTCTTGTTACCAATCTCGCCACGTTCATCGAAACCATTATAAATTTATTGTACATGGAGTGACAATTAAAATGGGCATTTTCTTTCAGAATAGATGAACGTGTCACACGGGTGTGTGTGTGTGTGTGGTACCCTTAAACTCTATCAGGGTACTGCTTTAATGGCACATTCTAAATCACACGTTTTATACCCTCCTCTAAAATGCGCGTCTACCTGAATCCTAGCTTTTCTGTTACATGAATACTCTCTGGTCTTTTGCCAAAGAATTCTTCTTTTATGAGAGGGAGGGTTAAAGACGACAGATAAAAATGTACACCTTTCATATAATTTTTTTCCATATGGTAAAATATCAGTGTGCTAACCCATTTTACTCTGTGATGTCGCAGTTACTATCACCTCAACCTCATCAAGAGAACAGACCTCACAACACCCAACGGAAACAGCAGGAGGTATTTTAGATGGAAC
>JAHZNB010005295.1:0-10799 GCA_027744295.1 Callyntrura guangdongensis
ATGCTGTTGTCGCAAGTACTTTTTATGATATTATGCGTGCGTGCGATTGTGACAAGACCGTGTGCATACCGGAAATTACTCTTATATTCCTACACATGATCTAACCGAGATTCGGATGTGATTGAGTATTGAGTTGGGTCACAGATGGTGGCGACAGGTGCATATTCGAATGACGAGAAATTTTTTAGGGGAAAGAATTTTGCCAGGAAAATGACTTTATTTGACATATTTTCCTTTTTCGGTTGGTTTTCGAAGGGAGGACAGTGGGGAAATCCGGATCAACAGAACGTATACAGGTACAGACGATTTAGACACAAATACAACGAGTAGAACGACAGGGTGAGTCAATTTTTCGAACCAATTCTTATTTTCTTTTTTTTGTGTTCAATTTAGTGACAGATTGGTACGGAGAAACCCTGGACCTGAGTCGAATCAGCCGCCTGGACATGGGAGCATACATGTGTATCGCGTCCAACGGCGTTCCTCCAGCTGTCTCCAAAAGGATCAAAGTTTCCGTTGATTGTAAGATTTTTTTTCATATTTCAAACTTTCACTTTTGTTTTTCATGCATAAAATTATCCCTATTTTGTGTATCATTTATTAAAAAACCCCGACGTAATGCTCCATGATAAGCACAAGCCCCGCTCCTAAATCTTTTTTCTACCTCCCTACTTTACTCAAAGCGCGCGGTCCGTAGACGTAAGGACCGGCTCCAAGAAAAAAAGAGAAAATAAACTATCCGATAACTTTTTCTTCGTTTATACCCAGCTATGATTATAATGCTGCTTATTATGTATTCCTTGTGTTTCCCTCAGCTCATAATATTATTACTACCGTTATTATTATTAATAACAGCAGGAAAAAGTTTTATGGCTGGAGTACAAGCCACTAGTACGACTCACTGAAACTATAAAAAGTTTCTCTCTCTCTGTCTCTCTCTCTCTCTCTTGCGAGTTTTGGGACTCTTTTTCTAGGCGGGAGGGTATACCTATAGATACATGACATGAACAAGTTGTGCTTACCCCATCACAAGCACTAAGTAATATCATCTCTCTTTTTGGCCCCTCTCTTCTCCGCCTTGCTTGCATAATGAAAACTTTTCTTGTCTCCAGCCAAACTTTTTTTTTCTTTCATCCCGCCTCCCACTATTGCCTGTCACTCTGAAGAATATCAGTAAATTCACTACTGGGCCCGGGCTACACACAGAGGAAACGAGTGGTTTATTTATACATCTTCATTTACCCTAGATACATTGATGCGTCCATAATAATAATAATAATCTCGGTAGTCAGAAAAAGTTTTTGGTGGTAAAGCCATTTAATCAGCCATGACGCACAGATGACGAACGAAGCGGGAGCAACTACCATGATGCACCATCACTACCAGAAAAAAAAGATTGTATCTCGGCCATGGCATCGACGTATCCGGAATGATACAGAGAGCAGTGAGTAGTTTGTTATGTGATCAATAATATTTTGCTGCCTTGTCGAACTCATGTTATCCAAGTGGATCGAGAATATTGCGATGACGGTCATGAAACGAGAGTGAGAGAGAGAGAGAGACGTAATACTCTGGGGTCGAATTGATTTAGTACAGTAAAATGTGTTGTAACGTTGATTTGCTGTAAGTTTCTAGGATGCAATAACATGTCTGTCTAACATGATAATGGGTGGCTCATATGTTAGCATACTGGCTTTGACATGAAAATGGACATGGTATAGATTCGAATATGGAAAAACGGTTTGCATCTTTAAATTCCTCACACTTTAAAAGACGTAATACTCTGGGGTCGAATTGATTTAGTACAGTAAAATGTGTTGTAACGTTGATTTGCTGTAAGTTTCTAGGATGCAATAACATGTCTGTCTAACATGATACGTCTAAAGTCTCAAGTTTCATATGGCTTGAGGCGTGTTTAGTGTTGCTGATCCAACAACAGTAATAAAAATTTGCCTTCCGCTTTGGACATCTCATTGTTTTCGTTGGATATTCGTGTCAATATATTGGTGACAGATAAACAGTGAAACAAAAATTAATAATAATAATAATAACTCATTCCAAATACATTTGAAAATGTCAAGGTGTCACGTGTCATAAACAATTCAATAATATATTATATCTTGCGTATTACGTTATAGTAAAGTATGCTCCGTCGTACTTGTAACTTGCAACGTAATTACAAATTACTTGAAATTACACCGTAATCGCAAGCTAATTGATTTTTAGCCTTGCAGCATTCCTGCCTCGCTTTATTTCTATCCCTAGTCAACTTTGCTTCACAAAAAGTATTTTGCCAGGATTATGATGTATTTACTTCAAAAAGTAGCACCATATTCTCCCTCTGCACTTGTTTTGTCTTGTTTCCATTTGCTCCTTCGCAAAGAAATGGAATATACCAAGAAGATGAGATGATGTTTACCCAAATAAAAAGCCTTTTGAAAAGCACGACTAGACGAATAGAACAGCGGTAAAATACACACAGACTTTTTTTCTTTTCTCTTTTTCTTACCACTTATTCCGCCACCGTGTTTCTGTTCTGAGTATTTACTTGCTTTCCTTTTCATCATCATTCGGGCTGCTGCTGTTGTCAACCCCCCATCATCCTTCACGTCGACACGTTGTTTCTTTTTTTCTACTTTTCGACGGGCATCCCGCCGCCCAGTGTATACAGCATGTAATGTTAGTTGCAAGTTGGAAGCAAAAGAGAGGCTGGTAAAGTGAAAATATTGCTTCTGTCTACCTTCAAGGATGGTTGGAGTGCCTTCTTTTCACTGACATTATTGACGTTCCTCTGCTGCTGTTTCCCTATCGTCTCTCCTTTTTTGCTTCATCTTGTCCCGAAAAAAGTGTCAGAGTCAATAAATGCATCTTTTTGAACAAAAATACGCGGGTAAGAGCCAAAGAGACCACATCAACTCTGGGGAATCTCTCTCTCTCTCCCTCTCTCAAATTGAGAACATGACGGGTGTACCTTTAAAAAGAAAAAAAAAGTGAGCCGAGAACAGAGAAAAAGTGAGGGATGCGTCGGTTTGTAGCTACTTGAGAAAATGTAAATGATTCGCAACTGCTTCTCTCTACACAACTGTAAATACTCACACACAAATACACATCAAAACGCATTTCTTATCCTGTGTAGTGGTATACTTTTTGGCGTCGCTCTACTTTGCTTTTACCTTTTCCCTCTCTCCATCTTCATGCGTATCTTCTTTTGTGCATTCATGCGTTTTCCCTTCCGTTCCCTGAATCATGTTCACTTTTTTCTTAATCAGTTTATCCCAATCGATACAATTTCTTTTGCCGTCTCTGTAAAGTATATAAGAACAAGAAAAGGGGGCTACTCGAGAGGAAGAAAGGAGAAAAAACGTAAAAAAAATTTCTATGGGCACCCACACAATGAGGATGCATCAAAGTCAACGTAATCGTCGTCATCCCTCTCCACAGCAGCCGTGGAACATCAAGTTTACCTACCAATACTGTTGTCAGCTCGGATATACTCACAAGACGTATATATACTTTTTTCTTCAAAGCAAAAGTGGGAAAATTAGTGGTGAAAGGAATGAGAGATGTTTTCTCTCCGTCTCTTATTTACGCTGCCATTATACTCCTCTTGCAGCAGAGTTATTATTACCCAAACCAAAAAGCCAGCAGAATTGTCTGCATTCTTTTAATTTTTATTCCGCTCTCTGCCTCTTCTCTCTCTCTCTCTCGATTACAATCAATGTTTGGGCACATTCCTCTTTCACTCTGACGCTGGTGCAATCTCCCACAAAAACCAACTTGCTCCCTGCTACACACAGACAGTCAGCCGCGGAAGTAATTTAATTTGTGGCTGACAATTGAACGGAAACGTACCCAAACGAAATGATGTGTGTTGTGTGCACACTGTTTCAAATTACCAACTTGCAACTTTGCTTATTCATTGACACGCATCGAGAAAGATGTACGTATACTCCTCTCTCTCTCCACTTTATTTGTGTCTCTGTGTGTGGTGGCTATGGTGGCTTTGTTGTGGGAGTTGGTGACGACGACAATGATGACGACGCTATATGATGATGTAAACATACGCATCTGTCAACGAGAGAATAAAAGACACAATAAGAATGGCTCCACCGTTACCATCCCTTACCACCACTACTGAAAGATTAGTACTGTTGTTGTGTGGCGTAGTTGGAGTAGTAGTCGTTAAAAAGGCCCAGCTGGTTTTCCTGAGAAATGATTGCCTTCCGCTATTGTTATCCGTATAGTGTACTGGTTTCTCTGTCTGCTGGTCCTGTAGTAAATAGTAAAGCGTGTGCGTGAAACTTTACTGGTACGAAGTGAATTGGAATTGGGTATTGTTGTCGGTGTGACATGTGTAAATACTCCCCGGTAGCAGATGCACATTACCCTAAAATGAATGTCATGTGCGGAAGAATTCTCTGCAAACTTGGAAGCATTTTCTTTGCAGTTTATTCTTCCGGGGACGAGATTCAATAGGAAAGCGTGAATAGAAAAGAAATGCACGGATGACGATGACTGAGAGACACTAGTAGAGTGCATTGAGATTTGAGAAAGTGCATTTACTGTTACGTGTTCAAGTTGATTTCTCCATACTTGTATATTATGCAGTGTTTGCATTTGTCAAACTGGTGCTGGGAGTGAATGTATCAACAAAGCATGTATTAGCATTTTTTTCGTGTTTCTATAGCCCGCCTGTGTATTATTGTGTGTGTAGAGAAGGAGCAGGTTTTATCATTTAAAAATGTACACACGAGGCGCGAAATTTAAATTTAAAAGGATGGAGGTTTTTCTTCTCATTTTTGAAACCATTGCTTTCATGCATCGAAATTTGCATACGAAAAATCCTCTATGCTACATTTAGGAGGAAGAGACAAGCAACGCGGGAAATAAAAATGGAAACTGAAAGAAAAAATAAGAAAAAAACCTGGTGTGTGTCTGCATTTATTCGTAACAGGCAGGTGGAGAGAGAGAGGGAAAAGATTGAATTGAGAAGGGGGAATGTAATGGCAATGACATTTTCCTCCCATTTTTTCATATCATTTTGATCAGACTGCCCCTATTGTGAGAAGGCGCGGAAAATTGAAATTTTGAATTGGAACAAGCATGTTTGTGCTTTTGTCGTTTGTTATTGTTTGTTTACTTGGAGAAAATGCACTTAACTCAGGAAGTAGTCGAGGAGAAGAGAAAGGCACGTAAAATGCCGCCGTTGTTGTCATTTCCCGTATTTTTCTGGAAGATCATCATCATCAGCATCATCATGATTATCGTCCTGATGATGATGATGATGCTGATGGTTACGATGATAATGCAAAAGTCAAAATGTTTTCGGAGGCAGAGAATATTCGCATAATGGTAAAGACTTCGTTTAAGTAGATTGGATTACGACGACGACTGGAAGTGGATGAGAGAGAGAGGGACAAAGTAACAAAGTAAAGTTGTGTGTGTGTGTGTGCTTGTGCTTGTGTGTTTGTTGCGTAAAGTAAAAGGTTCACTGGAGAGAGTTTTAGTCTGGATTTTATACAGTCTTGGTAGTGGTGGTGGGGGATTATCGGAGAGCCCCATAAAAAGTTATAAATGAAATGGTAATCGCGGCATTTACATGGAATTTGCTGCTGACTACAGCACAACAGGGAAAATCCAAAGCTCTCCATTTATTTCTACACTTTATACATACCTTTTTACTACATTGTGTTTGCCACTGCCCCTGTGTAGAAGAAAACCAGAGAAGAATGGGAGGAAAATAGGTAGGGCGGCTGCTAGTATGAGTGTATAGGCAGTAATGGTGATGATGATGATTCATGTTCATTGAGCATGTATTTTCCTGAATAACTTGCATAATACCTCGGTACATACATCTGCGTACACTTTTGTACATACCTATTACGAATACCACCTTGATAATAGAAGGTAAGCAATTTTAATCAAGGAAATGCATCGTAAATCTGTCTCCGGCTTTTTGACCCCCTCCAGACAACTCGGCACAGGTTTTATACCTCCTGTTTTGGTAAAGGAGTTTGGAATTATTATTCTGTTTATTTGATGCTGATTCCTTGACTTCTGCTGCTGCTGTGCTTTCACTTTTCTGCCGATAAAACAGTTTACAGATATTTCATGAGTGAGCGGGTGTGTGTGAGCATCTAAAATCTTGAGACTGTTACTACTACCACTACTGCTTTTCTGCTGTCTTTTGTAAAGAAGAAATATACCAGATTTAACGGTAACAATGATAAATCTTCAGGAGGGAACTGGCAAAGAAAATAAAATCAGAACGGTGGTGGTGGTGGTGGCCAGGCCGATAATAAATGTGTGTGGATTGCTGTATTGCTTCTTTCAAAGCAGAAAGGAAAAGATGCACTCGTCATCATTTGAGTCAAAAATCAATTTTACTGGTTAAACTTGAAAAATTGTTGAACGACGATGTTTTTTAAGATGAATGGATTATATGTTTGCGTGCTGGCTTGTGAGAAAAAGAGCTATAAGATGAAAAGTGAAGAGAGGAAAAAGAACGGAAGGAAGGACATGGATTGCTGGCTGTGCCTTGAAAAGATGGCAATCTCAATAACTTTTTGGCTCGTTCTTGTGATGGCATGGCGATTCCTTTTTTTGCTACCTCTTTATTTCCCTACTTCTCTCTCTCTCTCAAGTCTCATATGTCACTGCCAAAAGTTTTCTATTGTGATGGTCATTCTTTCTTTATTTGCCAGAGTACTAGTCCACCATATCGTTCCAATAACAAGGACGATGATAGCGGTGATACTAGTGGTGGGGCTGTTGTTGGTGGTGGCGAGATTGAGATGACCACTTAATGGGCTCAAGTGGTCTTCATACCACCACAAAACCATATCACCCCGCCAGCACCAAGACCAATATTGGCCGGATAATACCCGAGAAGGCCGAGAGCTCTTATTTTTTTGTCCTTAAGAAGAAAATACTGGCGGCGGTGGCAGCATGAGAAAAAATTGATATCTTTTTTTCCTCTCTCAAACTCGCTTCGCTTTTCTGCTTCCTTCTCTTTCTTCTTGTTCGACATATTCCCTTCTTTATTGAGACACTTTTCTCTATAAAGGTTCGTTGTCGTTGTCGTCGTCAAAGCGGATGTGCACTCTCTGATGGCAAGATTAAGATGCTTGTCCACTCTGTTCTGCGTATAAAGAACTGCGTATAGTAAAAAAATATGAACGATAAAAAATGGTGTGTGTGTGTACCATCCTCCACATCTCCAGATTTGTGAACACTGAAGAGGTGGAGGGGGAGGTGGACGTCTTTACGGTCAACATTTTACTTTTTGATGCAACGCTTCACCCATATTTTTTGTGTCGCCTTGGGACTCACCCCAGAGTAATATTGCGGTGATGTTGGGAAGCTATACTTTATTGCATGTTCTTTTATTAGTTGGCAGGTTGTATACTGTTACCTAACAAGCAGGCCATCGATATAACTTGACCTCGAGCATTATTTCCTACGTTGCCAATTTAGTAAGATTTTCTTCGCCCAGGAGGTAACTTATGTACGCTTCCCAACACAATTTTCTTGCAATTGAATATTGACAATCCTCATCGCCATAGTCGTGAATGGTACAAGACGTATTATTAGCCTGCTTGGTGATGTATGTAACCCTGCCAAGATTTTTCTGGCGAAAGTAACTGCGTTTTTTGAGGGCAAACACAATACCGAAGAAGGTCAGAAGGAACATGTAGGGAGAGAAAAGGGTCGATTACTAAAGGTGTTGGTGTTCAGTTTTTGGCAACGGGAGACAATTTTTTCGGAATTTCGCCGATAAAGAGGTTCATAATGTTGTCCCGGGTAATTGTAAAAAATCGATTGAAAAACAAAAAGCCCAGCAGAAAATAGTCGTAAAATATATAAAGGTGCTACTTTTTCTCTGTGGAGGTTCTAATAATTACTGTACATCTGGCAGCAGTAGTAGCTTGCAGTGGCCTTAAAAATTTCTCAAGAGTGGGCGAATAATAGTGGCCTGATTTTTATCTTTTTTTCTTCATGGTTGTGTGTGGCAGTACAAATGTACACATTGAAAGGAACAACTTAAGAAACAAACAAGCAAAAGACTTTTTTCTTTGATTGGATTGATTATTTTTTTCTATCAGAGAATGTTTCGCTGAAACAGCAAGTTTGAGGTATTCATGAATGTATAAAGTATAGAAAAGAAAAGGGAGTAAAAGGAGGCACATCAAGATTTTTATCATTTTATTCCCCATGTAATTGGAGACGACGATGAGGAACGCGAGCATTTTTGAGGAAAACAAAAAAGAACAAGTCATTCAGCAGAAGCAACTTGGTTTGAAACAAGTAAACGGGGAAATCATAAAGATAACAATTAGGATTGTGTCCGCGCGTGTAATGCCGAAAACTTTGCGTTACTCTAAAGGGAAAAAAATGGAAAGAGAAAAAATCCCGAGAGTGATAAAGAAAATGTCGTTTGATGAGCTCCTTTTTCGGGATGTTTCTTTGAGTTGAAAAGATGAAAATGATGAGGAGGATGATAAAAAGGGGAGAAAATGAATAGATGTCGGAAATGAATCAAAAAAGTAAAAGGGAATAAGCGACGGGGGCGGATGTGCATAATATTCACTGATATCAATCTTCCTCTCTTACTCTGCTTTTGTGTATCCACCTATCTACGTAAAAGTTTCTTAGGAAAATCTATAGATACCTAGGGAGAGATAGATACCAGCAATGCGTTGTAATGGGGAAAGCTGAGCCAGTCATCACGGTAATACTTTCTAAGAAGCAGCACCGGCAAATGGTAAAAACCTTCCAAAAATCGTAGCCTGTTTGGGAAGGTGGCAAAAAGACGAAAGAAAAGTATCAACTTTCCTTCAGTTTCTCCCCTTACCATCAATTGCACACGGGGAGACGTAAGATATAGACAGATAAGATGAAAAAAGAGACAACGGAGTAAAAGCAATAAAAATTTGTTTCCTTGTCTTCCTCGTAAAGATACGTATCACATTCACATTTGTAGGCAGAAGTATACACAAGCTATATACAAAGTATACTGGAACAGTAATAAAGATTGAAGCAAGAAGAGAGAGAGAGAATTCATGTCAGCATCATCAAAATAATCGTTGTCGTCATCATCATCGGAAGAGAAAGACTAAAGAAAACGAAGGAAACTATAGAAATAGGATATCTGTTGTTTCCACCGTTTTCATCATCAAACTACCCTGGAAAAAAAATCTGGATATTCCGTATATAGCCTTGACTTTTTTCGTTTTCTCCGAATGCTGTTATTTTTTTACTTTCTTTGCAACATCGTTGAAGAAAAAACGAGACAATTGTTGAAAGAAGAGAGAGAGAGAATTCATGTCAGCATCATCAAAATAATCGTTGTCGTCATCATCATCGGAAGAGAAAGACTAAAGAAAACGAAAGAAACTATAGAAATAGGATATCTGTTGTTTCCACCGTTTTCATCATCAAACTACCCTGAAAAAAAATCTGTATATTCCTTATATAGCCTTGACTTTTTTCGTTTTCTCCGAATGCTGTTATTTTTTTACTTTCTTTGCAACATCGTTGAAGAAAAAACGAGACAATTGTTGCTGCTGTAAGGGTACAATAAGCTTTCACTTGTTTGGAGTCTAGTCAAATTACAGATTACTTCGGCGAGAAAAAATATTCAATATTTATTTAAACTTGCGTATCAATATTTCATAACGGTTGTTATTGTCAATGAGATAGGCATTGAGTTCAGTAGGGACTATTTGGAGGCTGGTAGAGATTTGCTTGTTTTTTTAAATACAAAGAAAATTGAATAATTTTGCTGGGAAACGATAGAAACTCGGAATATTGATGCCATGCAGCCGCCAGCCAAAATTAATGTCAACTGTGTAATTTACTGGCGCGTCGCATTAAGGTAATTCAAGACATTCACTCCGACAGACAAAAAATAATGATGACAAAGTTGTTATAACGAAACAATTTTGTTTCTTTCTCGTGATTACGAATAAGAGTACCAACACCATTTCTTGGCAAATAAAGGCTTGATGTGTATCCACTCGTCCGTCTACTTTTACACGCTTACGCACATGTACACTTTTTTGTTACACAACAGAGTGGAAAAAATCACTGAAGACAACATTTTCAAAGAACCAGTTGAAAAGGAAGCAAAGTAGAAAAAAGTTTCTTTCTGACAACATTTTCTCCAGGCCTACCCTTATCTCTTTATCTTGACCGTCGTCATCGTCCTTTTACGCTGTTTCTTGTCCAACTTTTTTTCTCGTCCTCTATCTATTTCTACTTGTTTTATCACCGTAGTTTGGTCATCGTGCCTTGTTTATTGACAGAATATAGCTGTAGAGTTTTGAAAGCATTGATGGTCATTAGAGCCATTATCCTGCGTTTACTGTTGTTGCATTGCAATCTCGAAGTTATGTAGAGAGAAAAAGAGAGAAATCGATGTAGTTTGAGAGACACCATGAGAAGCTCCAAGATATGCCGGTCAGCGCGTGTAAGAAATAGTTGGAGCAGTATAAACTTTTAAGGCAATAATATAAACAATTCCGGATGTTGATAAATCAATTGAGCACGATTCGACAAGATAACTATGTGGGAATTTACGGAAGAACGGCGTTGAAAACAACAAGCGCAAGGGAATTTTATCCGAATAAAAACTACACCAAAAAGGAGTGAACTTGTTTTTTTTAATGCATTTATTATCGGGCCATTAATGCTTTTCAAATTTTAATTACTACACTAGACACTATACCAAGGTTATTGTCGTTTCTACTTCTACTTTGAGTACGTATTCATATCAGCAATCTATGGGCAGGTAAATT
>JAHZNB010005296.1:0-10712 GCA_027744295.1 Callyntrura guangdongensis
GATGACGGACAGACAGACGGACAGACAGACAGACAAATACGGCTAAATCAATACTAGCTGAAAAGCTTTTCAGCTACGTAATAAGCGATGATGATATAAAAGGTTATACCTATACATATAATACGTATATATTGACCATAAACATAGGCATTTGCGAGAAGCAGGTTTTTACGTATCAAATGACGAAGGATATCAGGATTTTGAGAGGAGGTGGTGGATGGATATGACGATGATGAGAATCATGTGTTTTTGCTCTTTCTCAAAAGCCTCCATACCTACTCACAAAAGCCAATAGAAAGCGTTATTTACGAATCAGCTACAAACGCAAAACTCATATTGGCAATTGGCATGGACGTTTTTTTTACATAAATATCATGTGTTTCAGGTTTAATGTACGTACAGCAGATTTTATTCTTATCCTCGCGTTCGATGATGAGCTGACAAGGTATTTAACAGGAGCACTTTATGTTTATAAGGTGGTTGGTTGTATTTGTAAATATACTTACCTGCGCGTGAGAGTAAATAAAGTAGTATGTTATGTACCGTTTCACTATAAATTACAGCCGCTCAAAGTCTTTTCACCTTTTTTCACGTTTTTTTTGAGATAGCAATTGTTATCAGCCAGCAGTATACACACTTTGCTATTTTCTGCTCGTTCTCTTGATTACTACCTCTAGCTGTTAGATTAAATGATGCTTTGTTTAAAAATAAAAGGAGAAGTGGTGGAGGTTTAATGCACAGGGCAAGATGCACATATGTCGATTATACGAAGAATCCTTAAGTGTACCACTTTGTGGCAGTGGTCAAAATGTTTTCTGCGAAACCATACGGTTTTTCTGCATTTAGCAACTGCGTAAACAAAAGTACAAGCTGGCATGATGATGATCATGATAGTGTTGGTAATCAACAGAGGACGATAAAAATCATTCAATTTACAATTAGAGCAAGCTAATGTAAGACGCAGACTTGACTGGCAGGGTGAACAGCTTTTAGATTGTGGTTCGATCTGGGATACATTGAAAGAGTACCTGAATTGAACTGCGTAAAAAGACATATTATTTAGAACAATAAGCTGACGATAAGGTAAAGAGACAAATAAGTTTTTTTTTCAAGCTCAGCAAGCACACAAACATCGTACGATGGATTTTCTTTTGATGATGATGACGATTAAAGAAAAAATCATTTGGTAAAATGGGATATAAAAAGCCCATAGGGTAAATGTTATGGCAAAGGAAATGAAAGAATGCAGAAGGAGGAGGAATTTTTGCTGCAAAAAATATAGCATCTATTTTAGGTTGTAATAATAATAATAATAATAATATGATATGATGCATTGTTAAGGTTGAAGGTAGGGTAAAATTGGTCACGTCTTTCTAACAGCCAGCTACTGCCTCCTGCTCATATATAATAAGCTTTCAAGAAGTTTATGGTTATTAGAATGATGACGACGACGATTCATATTCAACCAAGAAATCTTTTCGCAGCTGCAAGTTACTGCGTTTGATCCCCATCATCATCATAATCATGATGATGAATTTTTAACCTTTTACGCGACTACACACACATACATTTTCTTTTTTCGTACGTGCATGCAAACTTAGAGAAACAAGTGCACTATCTCTAGGTATATTTCTGACATTGTTCGTGTTGGCTGGCTGGCTGGCAGGCGAGCAGGCTTTTAAAAGTAGACTTTGGCGTTACCAGTGAAAAATCTGTTTATCATTTCTAACAAGTGTATACATGCAGTTACCTATTTTGTTCGCTCTAGGTTCACCTTTCTAGTCAAGTTGAATGTTAAAATGATAAAAAGAAGAAGAAAATTATTGAAATGAGATTGGCGAGTTGCAGGGGCATGCAGTGGCGTTCCCGATGATGATGATGATGATGATGATGACAAAGATGCCATGCCTGGCACTCTGTTTAAAAGCATAAGAGCTTCCATACTATATCATCATCATGAATCATGAATATATATGACGCTGCTGCTGAGAGATAATGTATTCGCAAACAAGTAAACACTCTCACTCTGTAAATACCTACTTAGGTGTATTTGTGAGGTTGGCTAAATTACGATACAGTCACCCGTCATAATATTCCATGGTCCATAAAAGCCAAATGTGTAACAAGCCGATGGTTAATATTAACTCGTATCCCAAAAAAGTTACACGCTGGATTTTATTGCTTTGAAATCTAAAATCCGTGAAAAATAGGTAGATAATGAGGGAAGTACGCGGAATTAATTCGGCATTCGTGATCTCGTGATGGTAAATTATCATGCTAGTTTTGTGTAACAAAGTAATGCTTTACACTCCACACTAACGTAAACTTTTCCTTTGAGAACTGCAATACAGCTTTGGCGTGAAGCCATCCTTATCGTTGTGCTTTTCATGTTGTGTAGATGCCAGTACCGATTTATTTCGACGCAAGCCATAATCACAAAAACTAGCACCAAAATTGCATACAATGGCCAATGATAGCACGATCAAGAGAATAGAACAAAGATTCATTCATGCATTTTCTAAAACTCTGTTGGCTAAATTCTCGCAAATATAATATTCTTTCGCGTTTTCACGTACAAAAAGATTAGAAAACATAGTCTTCTCAAGTGTGGTGTGTTTGGATGGGGGATTGTCGTTACCACTTGTAGTAGTTGTGGTAGAGATCGGAAGAATGAATGCACCCACCTGAAAGCATGCAAAAGAAATGAAAAAGATGAACATTGGATTTGGATTTAGCTTAGCGAACTGGATAATATACTCGAGAGTGGTGGTGCTCGTACCAAAAAGCACGAGTACGGAGTCTCCTCAGATGTTTTGTCTATACCACTTATTATATTCTCGGTGAATCGGTGAACAGATTCTGATAACCAGAGTATGTATTGTGGTGTATTATGTTATGTTTTAAGTCAATATATGTCTCTATTACGTACATGTGATGTGTGAGTCGTACTGAAATGAACTGGAAACGTAGCTCAGGAGCAAGTAAAAGTTTCTTGCCTTTTCACTCAAGAGTCTCCACAACTCCACCATAATCATTTTTTCCAGAAGTGTCCATTGATTATTCGCTAATAAATTAATAAGAGGATTTTTGCTGAAATAAAGACACAACCCGGGATTCCCTCCTGTCGGTGCAACCGTGTACAACAGTACCTTCTATAGGGAATAGCGTACGAATAAGTTCTCTGTTAAACGGAACTTTTTAATTTTCGGGAAAAAATGCCAAGAATGGGAGAATTTATATTTGGAGGCTCTTGCCTCAATATCCGAGATCCACAGGGATTGTTTTTTCATATTCCCAGCGGATATGGTTACGTTGTTTTTACAGCAGTCGGCTCTCTGGTGATGGTTCAATGGAAGGCTCATCAGGTACCTTTTAAACCAAATTATTAATTATAGTACTTTTTTCGAAAAGTTTTAATTACTTGTGGACTTTTTACTTTTGAAAGGTTGGCAGAGCCCGTAAGGAGTACAAAATTAATTATCCTATCATGTATTCTCCCGACAATAACCATTTCAACTGTATTCAAAGGTAAATCTTTCATTACTTTGGGCTGTTGTCGCTAGAAGATTGTTTGACGATGTTCTTGTCAGAAGAAAGAAGAAAGTAAGCAGGATACAGGGTAAAATTTATAATCTTTGTGCCTAACACGTTGTTGTAGAGCTCATCAAAACACGTTGGAACAACTGCCGACATTCTTAACGCTATTGACAATGGGCGGGCTAGAGATGCCTGTGTTTTCCGCAATTGGTGGAGCGATTTGGATTGCTGGACGTGTTCAATATGCCAAAGGGTATTATACTGGGGATCCAAAAAAGAGGTACATTTACACATTGATAATTTGGATAAAATTACTATTTTAAAACGAGACGTTTTTCTTCGTATGACTTAATATAATTGTTTTTCCTTTAGGATGCAAGGAGCCTTTGGCTACATTGGTCTCTTCATGATTCTTGGTGCTACCACCAAGTTCGCCATCCATCTTGTGAAGGGACAGTAAACTTAAACGTTCCCCCAAACAAGTTGTCCCTTTCTCACCACAATTTTGCACGCAGCACAACAGGAACAACAGAAAAATGTACAAGTGTTTGTAACTTTTTCAGACTTGGATCAAATGATGATGATATAAATGTTAAAGAATATTATCTCTTGTTAAAAATCCTGTTACAATTTTCAATCCTGTCCGGTTGTTGTTCATTTAATGCGCCATATTCACACATTTACAATAATTATAATCGCTACACACGGCTGTTCTCACCTGTTTAAAGTCTATGCATGCTGTCCGTAAATACCTGGATAAAATTTGGTAAATTTGTCTTTCCACACGGTAATCAAAATTTTGTAAAATAATCCCGAAAATTTTACACACTCTGTAAACAAAAATATTTACAATGCATGTTATGTTACTAAACTTTATTTCGACGCCAATCTTTTATGCTAAACATCATTCCTCTACTTCGATTTAGTCTATCGTTACGTCTCCCCTTTCCACACGGTAATCAAAATTTTGTAAAATAATCCCGAAAATTTTACACACTCTGTAAACAAAAATATTTACAATGCATGTTATGTTGAGTTGCAATTTGCAATGTTGTGAGTAGTATTGTTCTGTCAAAATAGTATTGTATTCAAGTAATGTGTAAACCAAAGTTTTTATTGTGTTTTTATTGTTGCATTGAATAGTCTATTTTTTGTTTTTGTAGTAGGTGTGCAACTTATTAATTCTTTGTATTTTTACGTTACTTACACTGAAGTTGTTCTAGGTTAAATTTTTCGTACCTGACTAATTAATTTATGTTATTTATTTATCAAAAAGTTAACATATATTTCTGTTCTAACATAATATATTTCTTTCACAAATGAATACTAAAATTTATGTATGTAGCTCGGTAAATCTACAGACTACTAATGGTACGTCTGGAATTAGTGGTACTGCAAAGTTAAATGTTCCAAACAACACATCTCCATTACCAAGAAGGTAATTTGTTACTGCTTTGTGGAGACTATATAGAATAGAGGAATAGAGGCTTTAGTTAAGTGTTAAATAAATAATAGTACTTTTAAAAACACTGAATACTTACTACAGCAATAGATACATTCTAGTTTGTTGATAATAATAATTATTATTATTGTAAAAGAGGTCGTAGTAAATGTCGAAACTGATGAAAAAAATTTGTGCAACTCTTTTATTGAATCATGGATGTGATACTGAATTCATTATTACAACTCACCATAGGTCTATGTATGCATCTTATTGTGCAACGACTGGGACGTCCGTTTGATGTACCGACGCATTTGGCGCAGTTTGAAGCAATATCAAGTAAATTCTGTTGAATCGGCTGGAGCCAACATGCATTGGCGCCGAGCAAAGTCTAGCTGGAAACTTTTAAAAAATCTTGAGCAACCCTAAAATAGTTGGTCATAATATTGAAGAAAGTAAACCCCAGATACTTCACGTTTTACTTTTTAATCTCCATTTGTCCTTTTAATTTCTCGAGAAAGGCTGTATAGTAACTGTGTATAGCCTAATTTAGATTCATGCATGATTATTTAACGTTTTGAAGGAAACTTGGGAAAAATGCGTTTTTTTTGTGCCATATTGGGCAATATCAACATCCTGAGGGTTTACAAAAAAACGTTCACATAAAAATACAAGTTATAACACATCGTGGCGTCGTCGGGATAATAATGATGATAACAGTACACTAGAATGCGCGTAGATTTATCAGCACCCCTGCGAAAATACTTAACAAGCTTGCAATTCAAAAGGCGACTGAGAAATGAAACTAAATGGAGAAAAAATATTCTTAATTGGATCAAAAGTGAGACACAGTCTATGTGTTCATAAAAACGTGGCGGACACATGGAAAAGGAGGATGAACAAGAGAATCAAGAATAATTGAATTAGTGACGAGAATGCTGCAATACTAATGGAAAACTGTTCTCTTCTGTCGCTGGTATGAGTGTGTGAGTATTTAGTTGTCTGTCACCAGCGATTGCTACTATTTCTTATTTGGTTTTGCATACAATTTATTATTCTTTCGTGGTAAAGTCTCAGCCAAATAAACAGAGTCTTGCATAAATAAACAAGAGACCACCAATAGTGTGTATTCGTAATATATTGTCAGATTTCCTGTGATGTATTAGTGCTATCTTTTTCAGTGATAAGGAGGAAATGCTTGCACAAGCAATTTTTATTTGATCTACTGGCATACTTGACTCATTTGCTAAGTTGTTCACGGACGCACTGGTTTTGGATGTCGTTCGTCAGGGTACTATCAAAATAGTGTTTCCTGTTGGCTTTTTCCTGTAAAACAATTTAAATTAAAGAGAGTGGGCGTCTGTTTTAAAAAGTAGTGAGGAGATTATTTTTGGCTGTTCAAAATGTCGTGCTTTCTGTCGGCGGAAGCGAAAGAGCAGAAACGAATCAATCAGGAAATTGAAAAGTCTCTTAAGAGAGACAAGAAGGATGCGCGGAGGGAGTTAAAGCTGTTGTTATTAGGTGGGCTAATTTTTTTAAAATGTCATTTCTATTGGACTTAATTTTGACAAATTTGTGATTGAACGAATTCTTTTGTCGGAGCAAATAGAATAGCACATTATTATTGTTCATATAACTTTTTGCATAAAAGTTCAGTATACGTAATGATTCAGTTTTTAATTACTTTTCCTGTATTCAGCTATTTGAGTGATTTGGACAGAATTGGCGCTGCCGATTATTTGCCAACTGAGCAGGATATTTTACGAGCTCGAGTACCCACCACGGGAATTATAGAGTATCCATTTGACTTAGACTCTATCATTTTCCGGCAAGACTTTATACATACCATGTCATAGTACAACGAATATTTATACTGTGTAAATTATACATAATTGAGTTGTGTTTTGAATTAGAATGGTGGATGTCGGTGGTCAGCGATCAGAAAGAAGAAAGTGGATTCACTGTTTTGAAAATGTAACTTCCATCATCTTCTTGGTTGCACTCAGTGAGTACGATCAAATTTTGTTTGAGTCTAAACAATGAGGTACATATTTTTACCAATTTGATATATAGCCTTTTCTGTAGATTAGGAATTGAGAGATTTCTTTGAAAAATATATTTTTCAAATTATAATGTATGGAAAAAAGTTTTAAAAAACATTCCTATATTTTCGACAACAAAATTATTTCAGAATAGAATGCAAGAAAGTATTGCATTATTTCGAACTATCATCACTCAGCCATGGTTTGCTAGCTCATCCATCATTCTTTTTCTGAACAAAAAGGATTTACTCGCGGAAAAGATTTTGAAATCTCATATTGGAGACTACTTCACTGAATATCAAGGTATTTTACAATATATTATTTGAAGATATAGTATTTTATTTTTATATAATGCGTCTTCTAGGGTTTTCTTTTAATAATCCTCAAGACTACTTTCACATGCTGAAGAAATGTCTGGGTGGATAAAAAAGCCTGTAATACGTAACATACGTTTTTTTCTGGCGAAAGTGGCTCACTAATATAAACCGTTATTTATGGGTTCTCAGTACTGAAGCCATACATGGGCTAATTTTCTTGGTACTACTCTTCTCTGCGAGACAAATCTTTTCCAGATATGTGAATTCGTGCCAGGTAGTAAGCTGCTGTGAATAGTCAATGTACTATTACGTACGTTCTATTTACAAGATGTGTAAATGGTATTCTTTTCACGTGGAAATTTGCATGCTCGATCAAAAATGTAGAAGATGATGTATGAACGGTTTTGGGTGTCTATTCACAATTCATATTTATTCTATGAATTGTGAATTCTAGGGGAAAAAATCCCATAACTCGAGAAATCCCATCAGTCATCATTATCAGCGTTTTTTTCACAGGGCTATTTAAAGAAGACACGACAATAGGATTTACGTTGAAGGTTTTTGTATACCTTATATCTAATATTGAGTAGCTTACTTGACATGAAACCGTACCACTCCAGAAATTAGTCGTCGTACCACGTCAAACCGATGAAAAAATAGTTACAGCATAATTTTTGCTACACAGCTAACAGTGCAGCAGTATGGCTTCTCTTCTGTGTAATGATGGGAAATCATAATTTCAATAACTATGTTTCGTAAAGATTAATTATTGGACTTGTACTATCTACAGGTCCAAAATTGGATGATGTTGCTGCTCGTGAGTTTATTTTGCATCGATTGTATTTAACTCAAAATCCTGACCCAGACAGAATGTGTTACAGTCATTTCACATGCGCCACAGGTAATAATCAAATCAAAATTACGTTTAATTCTGTTTGAATGAAATCTCTTTGAAAAAATGAAAACAATGAAATTTTTCCCTTCCTCCTACAATTAGATACGGAAAATATTAAACTTGTATTTTGTGCCGTGAAAGACACCATCATGCAAAACGCTCTCAAGGAATACAACTTGGCATAATTATTTCGAAACAATATAGAGCAAAACGTAATCATCAATTAAGTTTTAGTGTACATAACTTAATGCGTTTATATATTACCACATTATGTAAAAATGATGATCTCTTTTCCATTTCACAATCTCAAGTGCAAGTTAAGGTTGGTTGCATAAATATATTCCGGGTACATTCTTCACATTTTTTGTTCTTTTGTATCATGACAGAGAGAACCTCCTACCCCCTTCTAGCATAATAATAATGATACAGATACATAATAGTAAATGTAATTGTTCATTTTTTCTATGTACCACAATACAATAATTTGTATGCAGTATTTTTCCGTTTTTAAAATGGACGGACGCATGATTGTATTGTTGAGTATAATTTTGTTTGTAAATAAGCAGTGCTTGTGGAAGCTACGAAAACTTTACATAGAAATTTTTAATCATCGGTTTTAAAAGTTGTAAAGAATAATTATTTTATCACGTGCAAGCGTGAAAGGTCAAGTAGGGTAAATATGAATATTAAACTGGTGTATGGTGTACGTAAGTTGTAGTAAGGATGAAAATAAACGATTCAATGATATCAGTTGAAATGCCTGAAATGTCTAAGTAAATGAGTATTAGGGACACATAATAGCTCTCTTAAACAGTACGATGACCTATCACCATTCCTGTTGCAACAATCTACGCCAACTACTGCTGCGGCTGTTAGTTTACGTCATTGATTCTTTTGACCACTCTACATGAAGGTAATCTAGTTTAGTTCTTGTGAACTTTGTCAATTTATCTTTAGCTAATTCAGACACAATATCATTTTTAGTGGATTCGTACTAGCTAACCGGCAATGAACTAACAACAAATGGTCATCATGATATATGCATGTAGCTACTTTGATACCTCTTTATTACCAAGTAGAAACAATTTGGTGCAAATTATTGATTGTCATTGTAAAGATTATAAGATTATCTCTATAATGCTGCCCATATGACTGAAATGACAAACTCTGACTGACTTTAAGAATTCATGACAGCCTCTTGCAGATTTTTGTTGTTCTGTACCAATGAAGGAAAACCAGTACTCGATTCCAGTAAAAGGCATAAGTAATTCTACCGTTTTATGATATGATAATCAAAAAAACTTCATATCAATTTAGGTACTTTGCATACGTTCTTTATTTACATCATCATCAAGTAGAAAATAGTTGACATTGTTTACAAAATGTATACGAAGTGTCTTCCGTTGTTATAAAAGTTTGTCATAATACATTAGATCACATTTTTACATTCCAGTCAAAGAATGGAGTTTATACAGAGTATACAATTAGCGATTTTTTGGAGTAGATAGCGAGTCTTTTTTTTTATTAAAATTTATTCAGACTTATTTTTCTTGCGTGTCCTTGAAATGTATTTGGCGATGAAGAACTGGGCAAACATTACCCACAGCGAGAAGTACGTCAATAGACTGAAGGCAACTGAGGATGGATTTCTGTAACAAGTTCCTCCTTGACCTGCCATTTTATGAGGAACATATAATATTTAGTTTTTTAATTAAAAGCTAGCATGCAAATCCTTCTTTAGGATTCCAACAA
The DNA here is from genome assembly GCA_027744295.1 of Callyntrura guangdongensis. Lineage (NCBI taxonomy): Eukaryota > Metazoa > Arthropoda > Collembola > Entomobryomorpha > Paronellidae > Callyntrura > Callyntrura guangdongensis. Next base: position 9,985 of record JAHZNB010005296.1, read on the forward strand.
TTACTGCGACCAAATCAAAATTTTTGACTGCAAGAACTATAGTGAAACAAAGACATCGCATTCGCGTTTCACATTGATCTGGAACGTCTTGCACATCTCTTCATTCATTTGTCTACAACTGGATAATATTTTTTTTTGCAATTATCTTAACTTACCCCACACATAAAGAGCGTATACATTCAAGGAAACACCGGCAATCATTTGGAAAACTTGAATCGTTGTGATAGCCATTGCAAATATTTCAGGTACTTTCACATTCATGCCCTAAAAAGTGACAAACAAGCACAAATAACATTTAAACTCGGTTCTACAACTAACAACATATATGTTTGCTTATGACATGCAAGCGCGTAGCCACCCCAAAGATTTGGTGGAGGCACAACATAAAATTACACGGGAAGAGGAGGCTCGCGTGGAGCGCGAAATATAATTCTAAGGTGATTCTTTTCATTTTGAGTACTGTTTTGTGAAAAAATTGGGGTCAAAATATCGTCAAAATGACCGTTTCGTAAGCTTAAGTTGTAAAAATCGGATTTTGAGCGCAGCGGTCATATGTTTACCACAAACTACCCCGAAAATCATCAAATTGCACAGTGACACACACGTACAGTGCAAGAGTAGTAGTTCATGAGTTTGGCCAAAGTATATATATATATATTTGTTAACCGTTACACATTGCCAATTTTTAGTGTCGCCGTGTAATTTTTTATGTACTATGGAATCGGGTA